>CATIWR010144430.1:0-37400 GCA_949677035.1 Omphalea diandra
CCATTTATACGAAATAATTGGTGTGAGTTAAATTTAATATTTTATAAATTACTTGATTGAATATGTATTGATGGTGGGAGTAGTATATTATCATCAAAGGTGAACGATTAATTTAATTGAAATTATAAAGAAGTGTTTGAGACGGAGATATTTGATATTGAAGGCCCGAATGGCATTATAATATTTATTTGTGTTATGTTGTGGCTATGGATAGCTCCTTTAAGCAATTGAGAAATATCTAATTTATGTTGTTATGCTGCCAAAATTTTAGTAGAAATTTCTAAATCTTTTTGTGTCCATATTTTACATTCTATTATTCATGGCAAATTTTAGCTAATAGTTATGTTACTTATTGATAATTAATGGTCATTGTTAGGTAAGATTTCTGATCCAGCGATAGGACCTAGCGATACGTCTACCAACTAGGAGATTCATCTCCGAGTATGTTTTATGTGGGTGGATAAGCTTATAACAAAGGTTATTTTTTAAATATATATATATCTGTGTGTGTGTGTGTGTGTGTTTACTTATCTTAAAATGTATCTAAATTATAAATGATTATCTTGCTAGCAAATTGGAAACAGAAAATGGTATTTTAGTTTTGCAATATATTCAAATGTTTGTGAACATATCTGGGTATATATATATATATATATATATATATATTCAAATGGTATATACACATATTTTTGATTTGGGTGGTTACCTGTTGCAGGCATTTGGGTTTGCATGTGTATGACTAGATTTCACACTTTGGGTTATTAATCTAGACATCCTTGTACCCATTGCTCATTAGAGATTGATAGTTTACAGTTATGAGTCTGTGTGTGTGTGTGTGTGTGTGTGTGTGTGTGTGTGTGTGTGTGTATATATATATATATATATATATATATATATATATATTACTTTAGACATGAAAATATGAATATTTATGATTTATGGAGATTTACAAGAGTTCATTTATCTAGCTGATAATTGATTTAGTTTGTGTGTGCATGAGTGTGTTTGTGTGTGTGTGTGTGTGTATGATAACTCATTGTTTGCTCCCCTCTTTATTATTTGTTTATCTTCTCACTGAGTGTCGTACGCAACCCTTTCATTTTATATTTTTCAGATACTTTTGTTAAGCAATCCAGTAGATTTCCCTTTTGAGTGTTATCGTCCACTTCTAGACTTCAACTGTAGTAGAGGTTGGGCCAATAGACTTAATTATTCTTTTGTCCCTATTGGGTTGTGTATAATTCTTAATCTCTAAAATTGGTAGTCATTCTTTCTTTAGAAACTTAGTGTGTACTTTAGACCTTTGGAACACTTTTATGGACTATTTTGCAATATATGTCTATTTGTGAATCTGAGATCACCTTGAGAGTTTATCTCTCCTATCCACAATGATAAAACTGTTATACTTATACAAGTTCTTTCCTTTGAGTTGCTTAATATGGTTAGAAATATATGGGAGACTCTATCAATTTTGTCATAGCATGTAATCTCTAAGTTTGGAGATTGGGTGGTATAAACATTTTTTCAAATCATCATTTCTATTAATCCATAACAAAACCAAACCAATATGTTCTCTTATTCACTTTCTTCCTTCCTTTTCTTAACATAAAAACGAGATTCCAACAAATTGACAAATTTCATTTTCATCATCAACAATAATGACACCAATGCAACCAACCTAATGCCACCATCAAGAATATGTTTTTAAGGGCCTTGTTTCCTAAAATTTGTTTTCGAAGGTCTAGTTTCTAAGAATCTATTTCTAAGGATTTTTCTAATACAACCAGCCCTAACGCCACTACTGCGAAGGACTTGTGGAGAATCTACTTTCGAGGAAGAACAAAACCGATGAAATCAAAACCAAGGAATAGAACTGAAGAGATCATAACATTTGACTTCATTATCGATAAGCTTTGGCTTCAAGTTTTGACTTCGATTCTAGGTGGGAATGGAGAAGGAGATTCAAGAGATGCATAAGAAGGAGGTGGTGGTTGGTGAGCAAGACAAAAAAAATTTTCTACAACACACAGATGACTATTGAAAAGATTTAAACATTTCACAATTTTGAGTTCATGTGAATTTGTTTATTAATTGTTGGGTTTCGGTGGCGGAGGCGATTTCATCGATGACTTTATAGGTTTTGAATGATTTTGTGATTGAGTTTGTGGATTTGAATGATTTTGTGAATGAGTTTATGAATTTTGAATGATTTTCATAAATGAACATGTGGATTTTTGAAAGATTTTGTGAATGAATTTGTGGATTTTGAAGGTAGAAGAACTTAGATTGAATGAGTTTGTTTGTTTGTTTAATGATACAATTCTTTTTTTTTAATTTGGTTTTGAAGAATTTGCATTTTATTTATTTGTTTGTTTGTTTAATGAAATTGTTTGTTATTCTATTTTTTTGAATGAGTTTAAATTTGGTTATTTGTGTTTTGATTATTTGAAGGGTGGTGTGGGGTGGATAGACAATAAAAATTCAAATGAAATAAATCATAATATGGACTTTTCATATTAATTTAACAAAAATTGTAATAGAATTTAACAGAAATAAAATATAAGGATATTTTAATATAATTTTAAAAAATAGGGAACTAAGTAGTACAATAGGCAATTATCCACTTGAACTACCCTTCATATAATCTTTACTTTAACATCTATTTTGCTGAGATTCAAATAGTTGGGCACATCTAAATTGTGACAAAGTATTTTCTTGAAAATATATTGATCAAGAGCTATTACAAGTTATTTTAAACAAAAATTCATATGTTTATTTCCCAACAAAATTTGAGATGTTTTACACTTCAAAGTTCAAAGCAATTAAGTACCCCCTTTCCAAAGATAACTTTCAACGACATTTTTTTTTTTTTTTGCAAATATATACGCAAGTAATCTATATGTTAAAAGAAAATTAACGACCATAAAAACGACAATTGCACGTATAAGGATTGGTTGGGATAGTGTAAATGGTTATAGTTCCTAACAAAAAACAATTAATTGAGAACTGAAAGAGATCAAAGAGACATCAAATGCATGAGCCTTACAGATCTCTCCTCGTTTTTATTTGCAACTCTATGTCATTGTTAGTGAACAGTTACGTATACTTTGGTTTCATCCATATAACTCTATGTCAAATTTTCAAGAATATCCTATCAAGATTAACTTGTTATGTAAAGAATGAACAACTTTATTACCTGAGCTCTCCGTGAACTTTAAGACTGAAATGGCGACTCTAAATTATAAAGAAAGACGCATACATTTGCTTGGTAAGAAAATATTTAGATGGAATACCATTGATTTCTTATATTATAAGATACTTCGTATATGTAAATTTTAGTGGAACTATTTAATAGTAAATTTTAGCTTTTTTAAAAGCATGGTTTTAGCACAAGCAATAAAAATTAGTAAATGATAGTACATACACCACTAAATGCCTTAAAAAATGACACTTGCTCTTCACAAGATTGACACGTGCTTCTTAAAGAGACGAAGAACCAAACAAGTTAACAACCAAATGGCTATTCACGTGATTGGCACATGCTTCCTATAGAAATGAAGAATGGAGCAGGTGAACAGCCGAATGGATAAAGAACCGAACAGGTGAACTGAAGGGATAAGACCAAACAATATACTTGGAAATATGGACATCCAAACACCAGAACAACATAGTAGCTAAACAAGCACATCATTTAGATTTCTCACAAAAGGACAAATAGAGGTAAGGTTTGAATTAAACGACTACACAATACACCTCTCTCTGAATTTCGTGGGAAAGTAAGGACAAAGCTAACAGATAACCAAATGGCTATTCACGTGATTGGCACATGCTCCCTGTAGAATGAAGAATTGAGCAGGTGAGCAGCCGAACGGATAAAGAACCGAACAAGTGAACTGAAGGGATAAGACCAAACAATATACTTGAAAATATGCACATCCAAAAACCAAAACAGCAGAGCAGCTAAACAAGCACATCGTTTAGATTTCTCACAAAAGGACAAATAGAGGTAATGTTTGAATTACATGGCTACACTATACACCTCTCTTCGAATTTCGCGGGAAAGCAAGGACAAAGCTAACTGATATTTTTTGGGGAATGTCTGGGAACGATCTAGAAAGAACTAAGGTAAAAACAGTCATCATCTTCACAAGATTGAGTTATGTTGCTTTTTGGTTTTTTGCTTTATTGCTCAAGCTCTCAAACTCTCATTTTTCCGTAACCTCTAGCTAACTTAAGTATCGCAGTGACTGTGAGAGATATAGTTCCCTTAGTTCAAGTTTGCTCATTCTTGGTAGGTCATTAGCATACTTAAAGATCAAAGACACTATCAGTAAAAAAAACAAGAAAAAAAACTCTAAACTCGATTTTCAAAACATCTCTAAACACAATAACAAAGGAAGCAAGAATCAAAATTTAAAAAAGAATCAGCAATTGAAAGTTGTTGCGTTCTTTCTATAGTTTCAATCAACTTGGAAGAGCCATATTTTCTTCCTAAAAAAAAAAACAAAAAAAACTTTAAAGAGCCAAATATGGGAGAAATTATGGACTGAGTTCGCCATGAAAATAATAGATCATATAATCGCAAAATATTTACACAATACATTTTAATATGAAATGACGAAAAATTGTAAAATATTAGTGTTAAAACAGAAAAAATTATATAAATAACTTTTTTAATTATTTATTTTATCAATCTACATGATAAAACTCACTTTATATAAGAATTTCTTCAAATATACTGTGCACATCTTTCTCAACCTAATAAATGCGGCTATAGCTAACTGGAAAAGTCTGAAACAGGAAAAATGAAGAAATCGACTATCCCTAATTAACTTACCATAACTTTTCGGGGATTTGGATTGTGCTTCAAGTAAATGACATGATGCATTTGTAGTTTTTTCACTACCAAAAAAAAAAAAAAAAGATTAGTAATGGAAATTTTCATCACTAATCCGATCAAATCCATCACTAAACTGGATTAGCAATGGATTAGGGACATAATTAAATTTGTCATTATCATGCTCATCGCTAACTTTTTCACAAATTTTGTGACCGATTTTTTAGTGCCGGAATTATTTTCATTCTCATCGTTAAATTTATTTTTAAAATTATAAAAAAATAAAAAATTTTCATCACTAATCTTCGATAAATTTAATTTTATAAAAAATTAATATTTATTATTAATTTATTTAATTTAAAAATTAAAGTTAGTAAAATCAAAATTAGTAAATTTGTCATATTAAAAATTTGATTATCATCATTATAAATTACCAATTTATTACATTTTAATGTTAATATATTATAATTTTTTAAATTTAAATATCAATATATTATCAATTATAAAATAAATAAATCATAAAATTTTAAATTAAACATTAACAGGTATAATTATAGATAATAAAATGAAATTTAATAACCTTAGAAGTACAAAATTTACAACTACATGTTTTCAATTAATTAAAAATTAATAATTATATATTTTCAAGTAACAAAAAATTAAAAGTTACATATTTTCAGGTAACAAAATATTAATAATTACATATTTTACTTGACATGACAACAGAGAGGGTCCGGTGGAGGAGGTGGTGGTGGAGGAGGCGGCGAAAGTGTTGACGGATGACAAAGGGTGAGAGAGGATGAAAAGAAGAGAAGAAAGGTAGAAAAGAGAAAGTAATAGAGAAAAAAGAAAGCAGATAAATAAAGGGAGAAAGAATGGAGAAAATAATATAAAAAATGAGGAAAGAAAAAAAAACTATGAGGTAAAAAATTTTAGTGATAGATTCCATTGCTAAAATGCAAATTTCATGGCTAAATAATTGAAAAAATAAAAAATTTGTATTTGAGAGCCAAAAAATTAATAAGGGAAAATTTCCATTGCTAATCCGTTGCTATTTTAAAATTCATGGACATCCTTAATAAAAATTAAGTATTAATTAGAGGATCTAGGTTTAGAGTAATAATTATTTACCGTTAAGGATAAAAAATTTATTAATTAATTAAAATAATATTTTATTAAAAAATAAAAGTTACGAGTGAATTTCTGAAAAAAAAAATGCATTTTGATATGAAGATCTGATTAAAAAAAAAAAATTCAAGATCTCACTTGATTTGAAATTGATCAAATGCATATCAATTCGACCCAATCAAAGTCATATCTACTTAAAAAGTGCAATTTGATAATTTCATTGATATAGGTGATCCATTATTTACTTTTTTGGTCGTCCTTTTAAACGGAAGAAATGCTTCAATAAAGTACAACTTGATCTTTCTATTTTAAGAATTTTGATTTGTTTGTTTCGTTCCTATATCACGCCTTTTAAAATCAATTTATATATATATATAGCAGTCATTCATGTATATATTTGCTTGAACTACTAAAGTGGGAATTTGAGCGTAGTCTCCATTTAGAGGAATGTATGTGAGAAAGGATGACAAGATCGTTTGTGGCAGGCTACAAATTGCACAGTGTTCAATGGTCATTTCTTCCATGTTATTAATCATAAAAAAAAAAAAGGTTAGGTCTGCCCATGTGATGAAGTGCTATCTTATTCATTTGTTCTCTAATTTCTTATAATTCCAAACTTCAATCCCATGTGGAGATTCATGTGATAATGTCAGGAGGCCCAATAGAAGCAAAATTAGCCATAACATTGTTTGAAACTTTCAATGTCAAGTTCATTTGTCAAAAGAGTGTATCATATTATACTAACAATTCAGTAATTGAATGTAATAAATAACTGCTTGGAATTATAATCTCTAAACTCTCCCTTATGAGAAACATAAGTGGAAAACGGTTTAGAAGAGGCAGGTTCAAGTCGTTTTTTGTTCATGTCATTGAGTATCGTCTTTTTTATATAGATTCAGATTATTCATTGAATCAATGTGTGAAAAGAATTTAAGGTAAATATTGAGTTAATTTTTTTAATTCCGAATTAGGCTATTCATTTTTTAATTTGTAAATATAAAAACTTTATTTTAATTTTAAAATCATTAAACATTTTTATTAATTTAAATTGAGCCAAATTATAGAATTTTAACCCAAACTATAATAGGTCTTCTTTCTTCAAGTGAACATGATAGGTTAGATTTGGCCATTAAATTTCATATCATTTATGGATAAAAAAGTCACTAACTTGGCATAAATGACCCAAATCAA
Source organism: Omphalea diandra (assembly GCA_949677035.1). Taxonomy (NCBI): domain Eukaryota; kingdom Viridiplantae; phylum Streptophyta; class Magnoliopsida; order Malpighiales; family Euphorbiaceae; genus Omphalea; species Omphalea diandra. Next base: position 7,157 of record CATIWR010144430.1, read on the forward strand.
TTTTTTGACAAATTCTTTGGCAAATAAAAATTCAATTGCCTCTTTGAACTATTTAGTTTTATTATTAATTTAACACATATTCAATCAGTCAAAGGCTAATTAAACTCAAAGAATAATAAATAATATATTTTCATACTTTAAATATATAAATTTACTAAAAGATTATAAAAATAATTAAAAATAAAAATAATGTCATTTTTCATTTTTTGATTGTCAATAATAATTCATATTTTCTCTAATTAATTATATTTTGCTTTTGATCGTCATCTCAAAATCTTCCTTATTCAGCCTTATCAGTTTTAATTTTGATCTCATCTTGCATTTAGTCCATTTTTTTCATAATTTTTTCAAAAAGAGAGAAAATTCATTATTTTTCATCGTTAAAACAAAAGTATTTTTAATTTTACATGTCAAATATGATATATATATATATATATATATATAGAGAGAGAGAGAGAGAGATTGAGTATTTCAGAAATATTTTCGTCATGAACTTTCTTCTTAATCTTGATTCAATTTTTAGGGTCAATATTTAAAAAATTAATTACTTAAAAACACTTGATCAATTGGAAGAATGTGTCTTTAAAAAATGTGCGAGTACAATATTAGAGGAGCAAAATGATAAATATATAATATACTAATTTCCAAATTAATTGATATGAAATTAAAATTATCACAAAAAATTAATTCTAGAATGATTCAACTATTTTAAAAATAAATTGTTAAATCTCAAGTTGAAAAATATAAGAGATTAAATCTTAATATGAGAAAAAATATTTTCAAAAAAATTTAAAATTATGCATTAATAATATTTATCCATTTGGGAAAAACATATTTTATTTTTAATTTATTTTTATATTCTATGAATAAATTCATTGATTTAAAATAAAAAAATTTATTTTTTATTATTTAAATGACTTTAATCCTAATATAAAGTTAAGATAACTAAATATATTAATTTAGACTGATACATGTTTTTTTACAAACAAAATTTAGAAGGTCAGTTGAACTTTTATCCACTGAAAAGTTATCTCAAAATTAGTATGAAATACTCATAATATATGACTATCATAGAATTTTGCTATAATTTAATGACTAAAACGGTAGATTACCCAACCATTCGTCCATTTGGAATTTAATGTAGATTGAAATGGTGTTGGATTACTTCGGATGAAAAATATTTAGATCAGATCAAAGTTAACCGCCGCTTGTTAGAAATTAATATTCATCAACAATATTTTGTATTTTTGTTTGATCAGCAGTATGCTTTTTGTGGTCTAAGCATGGGCGTACGGCCTGCTTGCTGCGAATGTGCAGGTTTTCACCTGATTGTTTTCTTCCTCTTCACTTTTTTTTTTTTTCTTTTTATTAATAAATCTGTGGGTTTTTTTTTTTTTTTTTTAAAAAAAAAAGCATTGACCATATGCACTTCTCCCAGCAGATTATTCAACGGCACATACAAGCTAGTCATTGTACTAATTATTTGTTTGGTGCTAAAGCATTGTGAGAACTACGTATTCAACCATTCATGCACCAAAAGATTGTGACATATATATATATATATATATATATATAAGGTGGTCAATTGCTTTACTTAACCAAATTTCAACTGTATTTAACTAACCTACTATATGTAACACTACCTTTGATTGGGGATTACCCGAATGGAACTTGATGATTACACCATGACCGAGTCTAACTACTCAATAACAAAATTTCAAATAAATCATTTAACAAAAGTAATGAAACATCAAATTCCTAAAATTCATATGCACTAAAAATGGAAAATGATTTTGGGTTATGGTAAAATTTTAAGTTGAGTTAATTTTAGATTACATTTTTTTTAAGTGTTTTGAATTGGTTAATATTAGATTGCAGTCTGATTAACTAGGGTCATCAAAACAAGATGTAAAAAGAAATACAGACTTTTTTTTTAAAAAAAAAAAGTTTTGCTTGAATCGAATTTCTCATAATTTTGACTCTAATAAAATATTATTTTTATTTTTAAATCAGATTGATCTTCAAAATAGAATTGAATCAATTGAGTTGAATTAATTTTAGGTAAGATCATTTTAGGTTTATTAATTTTAGGTAAGATCATTTTAGGTTTACTTTAAACCTCCATTCATTTCACGGAAAATAATTTGTCTGAGCAAAATGTTTTTCAAAAAAAATATTTTCTAAGTAATATATTTTCTAGTGTTTGAAATATATTATAAAAATATTAATTTCTTTTAATTTACAAGATTATAATAAAATTTAGAAGATAAATATTTTATATTTATACTATTTATTATTTAATATAAGAAAAAAATATATTAAAAATTAAAACTTTTATGGATCTCACCTACTACCGACAATAACTGTCAATTGATGATGACTGGTGATGAGTACCAGTAATCAAGTAAAACCAATGATATCACTAGTGTGTTTATATGATTTATTTTTTATTTAGATAAGTTTATCCAAATCTGAAAAATGACTTCCCATTTTTAAAATAGAAAATTATTTTTCTGAAAAAATGACTTAGTTTTCCTTTTAACCAACAAAATATTTTCATTGAACAATTTTTGAGATACATCAAATAGAAAAATGCAAAAAAATATTTTTAAAAAAAATACTTTCTACAAAATAGATGAAGCCTAATTTCGAGTCAAGACAAAAAATTTTTTTTTTTCAAATGATTCCTATCAAATACAAAATTATCACCTCTAATATACATTCACAATATATATATATCCTATAAATCTCTCCTGGTTTCTTAGGTGCTTGAAGACTAACTTGGCAACTTAAGAGCGAATTCTGATATCTCATCAAATAAGCGTATAAATTTTGATTGTACTCATATACAGAATAACCTTTCAACAGCAAACTACCTAATATACTGCTCAAAACTTTGTGCATATTAAGTGTTGACACAGATAATATACAAATAATAGGCTTATTGATCAAAAAATTTAAATTTTTACATATTTTGACGATTCTATTCAATTCTTTTAATTTTAGTAAATTTAGCTAATTTTATAAATTTTTGATAATTATGACCAATTTGAGATTTTGGTCAAAATTAAATGACATGACTTATGACATATCGTCCATGTAAAATTGAATTTTAAAATTAATAGAACTCACTGAACATATTTTTCTTAAAATTCAATTTTATATAGATGACATATCATGCGTTATGTTATCTAATTTGGATCAAAGTCTCAAATTAGTCATAATTGTTATTAATTTTGCAAAATTAATTAAATTTACCAAAATTAAAAGAATTAGATATAATCATCAAAACAAATGAAAGTTTGAATTTTTCTGACTACTAAGCCTAATAATATAATTTGTATCACCCATCATCAAGGTGCAATTTACTTGGCTTTTATAAAACGTGCATAGACTATTTATCCAATTATAATATTATAAATCATTTAATACTAAATCTATGTATATATTTTAAAAATATTAATTTCACAAATTTATCCATTTATCTGAATCAATTCAACAAAATTCAGAAAAAGTTGATCTAAGAAATCTAGTAACAAGCTATAAAACGGAATAAAATCTTAATGTACTCTCACATTAATTCAGATAATTGTGTATCTTTTTTAAAATTTTAGTATTTTTCGTTTAATTTCCTTACCCTCCTTTGTAACTCTTGAAGAAAAAAAAAGAAAATAAATCCTAAGAACGAAACCTCGAAGAAATTTAAAACAGATCATTAGAAATCCTAAAATCCTAGATATAAGAGAATGCGTGACCTATTGCCTAAAATATTAAGGTATTGTATTGGAAGTTTTTTTTACGGTAGAAATACAAAGAAAAGTTAAGAAAAATGATGAAAAGGTATGCAATGAAATGTAAATAAGATTAATTAATTTCATTTTGTTTGGCAATTTATTTTTTAAAAGATGTCAATAGCTGTAAACTATTTAAAATCATTTTATTCACTCTTTAACTTTCAATATGAGAGTTAAGAAAAATGAGAATCTGAAAGCAAATGGATGTAAATATTTAAATCTATTTACTCTCATTTACATTATAAAAATGTAAATGAAGGTTAATACATTCCATATTTAACCCCCTTGGATCCATTCCCATGCAAAGGCTAAGTGAAGTCTGAAGAGCAATACCACACAATCATAAGGTTTCCAATTATCCTTAACAATTCAATTTACAATCCAATAATTTACTCTTAGCAGGCTTCAGTTATTAGTTAACAATTTTCTTAATTATATATCACATTCTCATAGTGAAAATATTAAGTAAATTGTATTTATTAAACAATTATTAAAAAAAAAAAAAAACCTTGTCAAAAAGGAATGAGATGCAATTCTAGAGTGCCTCATATTTAAGTATCTTAATTTTTTATCCAATCAATAATATAAAAAATTTTTATTAAATATATGTAAACTTTTGTATATTACGTAAAGAGATATACAAATTACATTCAAAATTTGATAATGTTACATAAAATTCATAGAAATATGTAATTTTTTTATATATTTACTAATTATGTTTATTGAATATTTAGTTACGAAGGAAATCAACTTTTATAGATTGAAATACTGTAGTTACAATGGTTTATATACAGTATAATACTAACAAAAAGATAATGCATACAGATTACAATATCTAAATACAAATTTCAAATAAAACTGAATATTATCTCCGGATACACCCCCGCAGGCCAATGCCTGGTATAGGATGAACGCATAACAAGGGTCGAAGAGGCAAAAAGCATTGGGAAGGCAATGGCTTGGTAAGAATATCGGCAATTTGGTTTTTGGAGGACAGGAAATGAATTTGAAATTCCTTAGTAGCTACTCGTTTCCGAATGAAATGATAATCCAGCTCAACATGCTTCGTCGGAGCATGAAAAACCAAATTTGCAGACATATAAACAACTCCTTTATTATCGCAACAAACCGTGATTGGTGATGGAGGTGCAAAACAAATCTCACGCAGCAGCGATTTAAACCACAGTCCCTCAACAGCTGCATTCGCTAGAGCTTTATACTAACCCTCAGTAGAAGAACAAGCAACGGTGGGCTGCTTCTTAGCTACCCAGGACACCAGATTAGCACCCAAAAAGAAACCATAACCATTGGTTGAGCGTCTATCATCCGGACACCCTCCCCAATCATTGTCAGCAAAACAAAGAATATCCAAGCTTGTGGAACGAACTAAATGAAGACCATGTGAAGCTTTCCCTTGTAAATATCGAAAAAGACATTTAACAGCTTACTAGTGAACGTCAGAGGGACAAAGCATAAACTGACAAAGTTTATCAACAAAATAGGCAGTGTTTGGTCTCGTTAGGGTGACATATTGCAGGGCACTAATGATTTGTCGATAAAGATCACCCTTAAGCATTGGTTTGCTCATCATTTTTTAGAGGATACAAGAAGCTACCATCGGCGTGAATTGAGGCTTTGCATGCACCATATCCACATGTTGAAGAAGATCAATAATATATTTCTGCTGACACAAATATAAACCTTTATCATCAAGATGCCCTTTAATGCCAAGAAAGCGAGATAACGGACCAATAACCTTCACAGGAAAGGCACATTTCATGTGAGCAATAAGATCATGAATAAGAAAGGTGGAAGATCCAGTGATAATAATGTCATCAACATAGACGAGGATGAAAACCTTAATTGAGGAAAAATAAGGAAGGATTATCCTTTGAATTGCCGCTAAGTGACACAAGGAAATTACTCAGCCGGAGAAACCATGCTTTAGGAGCCTGCCTAAAGCCATGGAGAGACTTTTGTAACTTGCAAAAAAAATCGGGTTTAGCAGGATCAACAAAACCAACGAGATGAGTCATAAATATCCCCTCATCAATATTGCCACGCAAGAAAGCATTCAAGACATCAAGTTGGCGTAGAGGCCATTGATGCTGAACAACAAGACTCAGCAATGTGCGAATCGTCGTAGGTTTAATAACAGGACTAAAAGTCTCTGCATAATCCAAACCAGCCTACTGAGTAAATCCCTAAGCGATAAGTTGTACCTTATATCAGGAAATAGTACCATCAGGATTCCTCTTAATATCATAAACCCATTTATTGCCAACAACATTTTTCTCAGGTGGTCGTGGAACTAAGGTCCATGTATGATTATCAACCAAGGCCTGAAATTATTCATGCATTGCTTACTGGCACTCCTTAATCTGGTTTACTAATTTAAAGGTTGTTGGTTTCACGTGGAGATAACTGGGAGCAGGTTTGGAGAGAGTAGCAAGGTTGGCGACTCGTTGATTTATAGTGGTAAGACGAAGAGACATAGAGTGAGTACGATCCAGTGGTTTGGGTTTGAGTAATGGTAGTGGTAGAAGGATATTTTATGAAGTCAACAGCCAGATTTAACGGTTAGGCTTTGAGAGTAGTATAGAAGGGAGCGGTAGATGAAGATATAGGGTTTATATCTGATTGGTTTGGTGGAAAGCATCGAGTTGTAGAAGGAACGTATATGTTGGACTCTAAGGGAGGTGGAGTTGTACTAAGAGTAGGATGGGACTGACCACATGAAGAGGGAAGCTGATCCATACAAGTTACAGTCAACCAAGCTGATTTCGAAGTAGATACGAGGAAGAGTCTTGCAAAGAAGGAACAACTAAAACAGGAAAAGAGTTTTCATCAAATTTCAAATGTCGAGCAATATAGATACGATTAGTAGGAATATCCAAACATCGCCAACCAAAATGAGTGGGAGAGAAATCAAGATTAACATAAGGGGAGGACTGAAAATTAAACTTGTCTTTATTATATGCCCGAAGTAGAGGAAAAACCAAGCAACCAAAAAACTTAAATCATTCATACATTGGATGCTTTTGAAACAAGGCAAGATAAGAAGAGACATGCTTTAAGACCGAAACATGGAGAGAATTGATTATTAACACAACATTAATATTTAAGAGGAACCTTCCTGTGAGCTAACATAGACAGAAAAGTATCAACAATGTGATGTATGTTGCATTCGACAACGCCATTTTGCTCATGACTATGAGGACATGCAATTTGAAGAGCAATACCATGTTGATTAAGAAATTTATTTGGGGAAAGATATTTCTCTCCCCAATTTGATTGCAAAGCTTTAATAGTTGTGTTAAATTGATTTTCAACAAATTTCTTAAATTGAACAAAGATGGAAAACAATTCACTTCGTTGCTTGATAGGATAAAACCAAGAATAACGAGTAAAGTCATCAATGAAAATAATAAAGTAACCATGACCAAATTAAGAAACATGAGGAGATGGTCCCCAGATATCCGAGTAAATTAATTCCTAAGGCTTTGTACTAGAATGTAACACTGGTGGCAAAGGAATTTTGGCAAGTTTGCCCTGATAACAAGAAGAACATTTAAATTGAAAATTCCTAGACACAGAAGTGCATGGCAATTGAAACTGAGAAATAATTGGTAGTATGAAAATTAGTGTGCCCAAGTCGAGCATGCCAATCAGCAAAAGAAGCTTTTTCAACAACATTAGCTTAGAAGAGAACTTATTGATGTAACTTATATAGGCCATCCTCACTCGTTCCTTGAAGTAGCACTGCCCGAGTCACCTGATCCTTGACATGAAAAACAGAAGGATGAAACTCAACGAAATAGTTATTAACTTTGGCAATGTGGTTAACAAAAAGCAAATGCTTGTTAACTTGAGGGACATACAAAACATTGTTAAGAAATAAAGGCTTAGACTTGGAAGAGATAATAGAGGAACCAATATTATGACTTTTCAAACCTTGGCCATTGGCAATATGAAGCTTATTACCACCTTTATACTCAGTATTGAGATTCAAATTAGCCAAATCGGGAACAACGTGATGAGAAGCACTAGTATCAGGAAACCATGGCAATGACGAGCTAGAAGTGAAGCAAGGATTGGAGAATTGAGAACCTGATTAATAAGAAATACTGGTTTGAGAATAAGAAGGCCTTGGCTGAAAAGCATTAGGTCAATTAATGTAGCAACGACTACACTTATCAGCTGTATGATTTTGAAGACAACAAATTTGGCAAGGATGCTTGAAATGTCGAGGATTATAAGAGACACCTTATTTCGGATCAGAACTCGGCTTGGGATTCGGTGGTGTAGAGGAAACATTAGCAACTTTGGCTAAAGGAACCTCCTGATGACTCTTTAATAGTATTTCATAAGCACCAAGTTGCCCATGCAGCAGATGAAATGGAATGGGATCAAGGCGAAGATTTAAAACAGTAATGATGGAGTAAAATTTAGAACCAATATTGCGGTAAATGATAGCATTAAATTCAGCTGAAGACAAAGGATGTCCAGCAATTGTAAGCTCATCATCAAGAGCCTTTGCTTTTTGCGAATATTGAGAGACTGGCAGGTCATTGCATTTGAGTTCTTGGAGGTCGATATGTTATTGAAGCGGCCTATTTTGAGTGACAGAATCAAAGGCATTTGCTAAGGCTGACCAAACCTGTGCCAAGGAGGAGAGTCTAATAACATACGAAAAAATTTCTTCAGAAAGGGAAGAAAGCAGCCAAGACATTAGCATCTGATCCTTCTTGAATCATTCAGCACAAGCTGGGTTTGATTTGGGATCATCTTCAAACAAAATTTCTTTAGGTGGTGGTTGAGTTAATTCATCAATAAAAGCCATCAGGTTTTGATAGTTCAGCAAGGGAAGAAATTGCGTCTTCTAGGCCAGATAGTTGCTAAACTTGAGCTTGACAACAAATGCAAAGGAAGCGGTGGTGGAAGATGTGGAGGATGATGGTGTGGTGGTGTTTAGAGTTGCTACAGAGGAGTAATGTGATGAGTCGATGGTCATGGTTTTTTGGCTTGGATACCATGAAGGAAATCAGTTTTGTATATATTGAAGTACTATAGTTACATTGGTTTATATATAGTATAATACTAACAAAAAGATAGTGCTAACAAATTACAATATCTAAATACAAATTTCAAATAAAACTAAATATTATCTCCTAATAGGTTACATTTTGGATTGAAGAAATTTACATATTATTAATTGCAATATGTAACTTAAATAATTCTTATGTTAATATGTAACTTTATCAATATAATATGTAAAAATGTATCATAAATGTAACTTATTTTATATTATGTAAAAAGATGTACAAATTACATGTGAAATTTGATAATCTTGCATAAAATTCATAGCAATGTATAATTCTTTATATGTTTATTAGTTACATTTAGAGATTATCAAATTATATTTTGAATTGAACAAATTTACATATTATTAATTGTAATATGTAACTTTAGATTATTTTTATGTCAGTATTTAACTCTTATTATAACATGTAAAAAGTTATCAAAATATATGCAACTTTTTTTATATTATGTGAAGAGATATACAATTTATATATAAAACTTGATAATGTCACATAAAATTTATTTTAATATATAACTTTAAATTATTGTTATGTTAGTATTTAACTTTATTATTATAACATGTAAAAAATTATCAAAATATATATAACTCGTTTTATATTGTGTGAAGACATGCACAGTTTATATATAAAACTTGATAATGTTACATAAAATTCATGTAATATGTAACTAAAAGTTACTAAAACTATAGTGCTTTAAGGCACCGTAGAAGGTACTGATCCGTATAAGGCACCAAAATGATCCTAGCTATTTGAAAAATAATTCAACCTGAAATTTGCTAATACATTTGCCACCTCTGTGTACAAAGCATTCCTCTTAAAAGCGGCTGCATGTTATTTATGTTTGGGATTATTATTATAATCGTGAAAAAAATGAACGAATTATAGCTAAAATGTCTTGAGCTTTAACATAAGTCACTTTTGTGTTGCATGGTAAATCAAAATCAAAATTTTGGTATGGTAAAAAGCCAAAAATATGGACTCATATGTATGTACATGGAAAGGCTGACGATGTTGCTCCAGCCAAGTCCAGTATATTGGAGATGGTAATCCCATCACACACTGAATACATATTAATTATAATAAACAATTTATCACTGTACAAGCTAATTGATAAACCATAATCTACTAAAATCACATCCAAATCAATCTTAGTAAAATATGTTTTCTTTCCATTTTCTGTTTTTATTATCATTGGAGTGTTAGCAAAGAATTTGCATTTTCACGCGTAATTTGCTAATCACAAGGCCGGGCTCCAAGCCGCTAATGTGCTGGAAACGCCGCAGGCTTGATCAAAGCTACTTCAAACTTTATCAATACATACAAGGATTTATGCATAAGGGTACTATTACTATCCGTAACTCTTATATGTCTAGAGACAACTAGAGGGCTGAACGAAACCAGAAGATGTTCCATCAGCATTGTTACAGGATGCACCAGCAGCCTGGTTCTTGTATGTCAGCTTTACATCTTCCAACTTGATCCCAGTGCATGGATTTTTTTTACTACATGGGAATTTCATTTCCACTTCAGTTGCTGATGTTCCATGAATATCCTGGTACGTCACGTCTGTAATTTTAACACCAGAATCCTGTTCAAACATGAAGTACGGAATTAGAATTTTAGCTGTTCATTAAAGACCAGTATCACATTTATAAAAAGAAGATATATATATATATATATAATTCATTGATACTGGAATCATTTTCAAGATAATGAGATTAACCCATGTAAAATCCTGATTAGCCAAGAGGAAAGAAAAAATGAATTAAACATACCTGACGATGACAATTTATGTTGTCTGGACAGTAATTTTGGTCTATCACAATAGGGTTTTGGACATTGGTCATTATAGCATTTTGGAAAAGTTTGGTCATTATAGCATTTTGGAAAAGTGCTTTACTCACGAACCCATTGCTAGGTCTTCCCCAAGACTTGATTCTCAATCCATTTTGAGTACCGGTAAATGTAACAGTTTTCACTGTCACATTTTGCACACCAGGCTCTTGAAGGTCCTTCCCCAGACTTCCAATACTGAAATAAATGACCACGATTATATGTTTAATTAACACCAAAATTTAATTAGTAATGTGTAATTAATGACCATGCCACTTTTTCAATCCACAAGTTAGTGGTACCAGGACCAGCTGAGACACAATCATCGCCGGTTCTAATCCTGGAGGCGGAAACAGTAACGCCTTGCACTTTCACATTTCTGCAGCCGTTGATGACAATGTGGTACAGTTGGCTATTTAGTGAAGTCAATCCACTGATCACTATATTATTTGACTTGGAAAAGCCAAGAGACTGCACGTAGACATAATTATCATCATTAATTGGAACCAATAATTATCGCCTAAGCAAAGGGTTTAAATTTCCTTAATAAACTCTTGGGATTTCTTTTTAAAATTTTCCTAACTTTTGCAAGTGATGAAGTAACGTAGCGTGGCTCCACTAGGGCAGTTCTTGCCGGAAGCCTTACAAGACCATAAACCAACCCCTTGTCCATCAAGAACTCCACCAGAAACAGTAACTCCATCAACCTGAGAAAAATATATCCAGTTTGCGGTATTGCCAAGAACTCGATAATCTGATAGAGCTACCAGGGTACTACTATCTACACGAATTAAGATTGCATTGTTCTTGCATGGACCTTGGAACGGTACATTTCGAAGAAAGAACCGCCCTGGTGGCACATAAACGGTAGCTGGCTCAGCCGATCCACAAGCCTGTTGCCATGCAGCAAGAAAGGCTTTGATTGAGTCAGTTGTGCCGTCAGGTTTGGCTCCATAGCTCAAAACATTGTATTGCGATGCTGTTGACAAAGATAAGGTGAAGAGGATGATGAGAAGTAAAGAAGAATTGTTTACGTTTACCATATTTTTGGGTTAATAGAGCTTTCTTCTGTTGTGTAAGGAAGAAGGTGAAGATTAAGCCAGTGGCGGTGAAAAGGTTCAGAGGGGCTTATTTATAGGAGTTCGTTGATGCAGTTATTGAAGAAAAAAGTAAACTAGGCAAAGTTGCGGTGCGCCGAAATTTAGGAGGCATTTTGGTTGATAAGCAAAGGCGTTTTCTTGTAAGTTTTAAAAGCTTGCACTTATGGTTTGTTGTATACTTTGAACTGCGCTTCCATGTGGAGAATGCTTACAGAATAACATTAGGATAAAATATGTACCTAGCGTTCACATTTTAAGTCTTATCATGAAATGGTTCCTTTCCAAATCTATGTACCTTTTTCATGTCTTACTAATCCAAATCTATATATCTTTTTTTTTTTTTTTTTAGAATAATCCAAATCTCTATATCTTCTTTGTATGTATTTTACTTTTTGAATAATTGTTGGATGTATACACCCAAATTGTAATATTGTATTTCTCCATCTTGTTTGGACTGAATTTGGAAGTATGTCACCAAGTTAATTAAGAAGATCTTTGAATATTACCAAAAAAAAAAAAAAAAAGCCTTTAGCAATGACTCTATTGGTCTATACATATATGCTAATTGGTTCATATATTTTTTGGGTACCCACCATAAGTGTGGCGAGTCGCTATATCTATTGTGTTATTGTATTTAAAAACGGGTTTGATTTTTTTAAAAATTTTTTTACATTTGATGTTTATATATATATTAATTTTATATTTGCACTTCTATTTTGAATATCCAAGTACAAACTTGATAGTAATAATAATTAGACCAAATCACAGTTAGTTTTGATTTTTAAAATATATAATATTAACATAAGTTAAATTTCTAGAATATTTTTGTTCACTTTCTATCCCTATATCAAGCAAAAAAAAAAAAAAAATCCAAACACAACTTAAAATTTATGTTACCTTTTATACCTGTCATTTCTTTTTTTTTTTTTTTTAATCTCTTCAAATTTACGTCTCTAATATAACTGAATATAATCTATTTGGATATTTAAGTTGTGAGATTCATTGAGAAGAATCTGTTCATGTCATAGTTTACCTTTTTTTTTTTTAGAAACATAATTTACTAGTTTAAATATACATAAAAAGATAAGTTTAAAATCTTAATAATTTTTTATAATGTATTTATTTTGATCTATATATTAATTGAGACAAAAATTGTTTCTTTAATGATTTTAAAACACACTTCACATCAATTTGGAGTGATAAGATTAGTAATTTCTTTAAAAAAATCTTAACTATTTTTCTTCTTTTCTCTTTTATAAAAATATATTCTTTTTAGAGTTTTAAGGCTATTGTCAGTAAATTCTACTGACGATAAATCATTTTCTTTAATTTTCTCTCATGTGTCTTTTTACCCTGTTTTATTAGTTTTTTATTTGTTTTTCAATTTTTTGAGAATTTTTATTTAGATTTATTATTTGTTTATTTATAAGAGTTTTTATCTCTTTTTTTTAAAGATATTTGATAATTTGAGATTGATTATTTAGTAATATAGATGATATATTATTGGCATTTCACTAAAAATATAAAGTTATCAAAGAAAATTTATAATAAAAATATAATTATGATTCAAGTGTTGAGTCAATATACTATTAATAGCATATCAATGATAGGTTTCGTATTGATATTTTATATTATAATAATATTTTTTTGTAGATATTATATAACTATTTATGAATAAAAATATTTTCATACTGTCAACAAAAAAGATTAATTCCTCTAAATACATATTTTAAAGTCTAATATAAGTCAATAAAAATGAATGACCTCTCTTGATCACCTAAACTAAAATTAATAACGATAATATGTGCAAGCCAAAAAATTATTTTCTACGCATTTTAAAATTTACGTGCCATAGACTCAAAATATATATTTTTTTTAATTTGTCCATCCACACAATCTAACAACTTCTATTTCGCCATGGTTGCCATGCAAATAAGTGCAAGCAAAAGATGACATAAAAAGCTTTTTTCTTTTTTTTTTTTTTTTCCTTTGGTGGTTATTTATATAGTGTGTGTTTGCATAGGACAAATGCACGTACAATGGTTGCTTCTTTGAAATGGGATTAGGTTTTGTTAATAAATAAATAAAGAGAAAAAAGGCGGCTTCGATTTTAACGTGAGACAGCAAAAATCACACCAAGCCACCATTTGGGCCACCCTTAGCTATCTTCCTTTCCGGTGTTCAGGCTATGGTCGTGCATTTCTTTGCTTTAACCACAAGATAAACACCATTACCAATCAAGCCCTATCTCTTTTTATTATTATTATTATAAAATCCAATCAAAGCCATCTCAATCTCATTTTTCCTTCATTATTTAATGATAACTTAACTTTAGACCAGCACAATTTATGGAATAATTATATATATGCACTCATTTTTAATTAGTAGATTTTATCATTATAAAGAGGAAAATTATAATTAATTGAATTTATCATCTGTAAACTTGAGTATGGGAAATTGTCAGGATAAATGGTTGATAATAAATTAAACAAAAGTGATTTACAATTATTTTGATCTATCATTTTAATTGTTTATAAATATAAGATTCTCCAATGATTGAAAGTTTGTAAATTGTTATTCTCCAATGATTGAAAGTTGTAAATTGTTAGTAAATCTGAATAGTTAATTTCGACTTTTAGATTATCACCCTTTAATATAGAAAAAATATTTTTATTATAAATTAAACTATGATAACTCATAACAATCTTATTTTTTAAAAAAATAGACATAAATACTAATAAAAATCTTTCTTAAATATCATTAAGAAAAACAAAATTACCAATTAAAACATAATGGCTTGAACTCAAACCAGGCGATCTAAAATGGTTAACTCATGGTAGGCAACGCCTCTTTCCTCCTTCGTAGACCCACTAGCTCCATGAATTTACAACCTTAAGCACCTCAAGTTGAGAGACACCTCTCCCCTCCGTTGTGGAACCACTAGCTCTAAGCTTTGATATGGGTCAACATTCGACCAGTTCGGGTTCTTCAGTTTGATTATTAAGCAAAATCAAATAAATAGAATTTTATATTTTTAAAATAGAATCGAATCAAAAATTTTTGATAAAACTAAATAAAAAACTTATAAATTTTCAATTTAGTTCAATTGATTCAATTAAATTACATATATGTTAAATTAATTCAATTCAACTTAGATTGATTTATTAATAATTTCAGTTTATTTAGTTTTTATATAAAAAAACAAATCAAAAATAGAAATTTTTTTAAAATTAAGCACCACAAGCTGAGTTACATTTGTCCCTTTTGTCACAGATCCACTAGCTCTGAGCCATGATAATGGTGAACATTCGATCAATTTGATTTATTTAGTTTGATTTTTTAGCAAAATCAAATAAATTAAATTTTATATTTTTAAAATATAATCGAACAAAAATATTTGAAAGGATTGAATAAAGAATCTATAAAATTTCAATTTAGTTCAGTTTGATTTAATTAAATTACATATATTTTAAATTGGTTTAACTCAAATTGGTATGATTTATTAATAATTTTGATTTATTTGATTTTTATATAAAAAATAAATCAAGAACATAAATTTTTTTTGAAGTAAAACTAAAGAGAATCTACCAAATAATGTCATTCTATCAACTTTATCAATTTAGTTCAATTTTTGCTCACCTCCTATGCTCTAATACTAATTGTAACTGCTTGAACTCAACTATTTTGTATAACTTGTGAATAATGTTCAAATCGTGCAACCTAAAATGATTAACTCAACTTACTACAATGGTTGGACCCAAACCTACATATGTTGTTAATCTTTCTTGTCAACTATCGAAATGGAATTTCCACACTAATCTCTAAACACCTCAAACTAACACTTTTAGACACTCTAAACACTTCTTGTTGACACCTCTACTCGAGATATTAGATAAAATAACCATTGTTTATTATTAGAAAATTAAATGTCATATAGGTAAAATTAAATTTTGTGTATTTTAATTTACTATGCATATAGACACTAGAGGTAAGAAATAGATTGGATCAATTCAAGTCAAATTATTTTAAGATTAAATCAATTTGACTCATGTTTTCAAGTCTCATTTCAGGTCATAAGCATATCAAATTAGATTATTAGATTAATATGCGAGGAGAAATTTGAGTTATTCTCAAAATTTGAGCAATGTTACATATAACTTGGGCTTATTTTTAAAATAACAAAATATTATTTTAATTTTAAATAAATTCTCAAAATTTGAGCAATGTTACATATAACTTGGACTTATTTTTAAAATAATAAAATATTATTTTAATTTCAAATAAATTAAATTAAATTAAATTGAGAATTTTAAAATAATAAAATATTATTTAAATTTAAATAAATTTTAATAAATTAAATTAAATTAAATTGAGGATCAGATTGATATTCAATCAATTCATAAACCGAATTAGATTCAAATCAAAATAAATTTTGTATCCTTCTTAATTTTTTTTCAAATAAATTCTTATCAAATTAGAAATTACACTTTTAATCAATCAATATATCAATATATATTATTATTGATAATTTTAAAGTTAGTTTTAAATTATTATTTGTTTAAATTATTATTTGCCATTTATTAAATAATTATATATAATATAGATGCATATTATTATTTATATTATGTTACAAAAAGCTACTATATTAAAGGAATTCTAAATAAAAAATAGAAAATTTAATTTCCATATGAAAAATCTATTAAATAAAAAATAAAAAAAACTTGAAAAATAAAAATTCTAAACAAAAAAGCCAAGAACATATAAGAAAAAAGTTTCTAAATACAAAATTAGAAAAACATAAAAAGTAAAAATTCTAAAACAACTTTTAAATAAGAAATTAAAAATCTAAAAAATAAAAATTTTAAATATAAAGTCAAGATTTAAATTAATTTTATTGATTTTTTAAAATTCTGAATATATATAAGCGTTGATAGCAGTATAATAGATTATCAAGTACTTCGTTCAAGTTTAATAAATTTTCTCTTAAAATTAAGTCACAATGATTGATGGTATGAATTAATAAATAATTTTTACTTCAACTATTTCACATATGTATATATAATATGTAATTATTTAGTAATTTTATTTTTATTATTAAATACTTAATATTATTTATTTTATTTAAATTATACTATATAAAATTACAGATATGAATCAATATACAATATTTTGTTATAACTACCTCACATATGTATATAAGTTTATAATTATTTATTAATTTTATTTTTAATTACAAAAAAATCAATATTATTATTCAACTGATTATCTGAAATTATTTCAATCAAATTTAATAAAATTCTCTTGAAATTATATCATATAAGATTAAAAGAATAAATCAATAGATAATATTTTGTTATAAATATCTCCATATATAATTATACATTATGAAAAAATTTATTTTATTATCTTATTTTTTATAATATTTTATAAAATATATAATTAATTATTTAATAAAAATAAAATATTAAATTTATTTAAAAATTATTACTAATATCATATTATGCAACATGCAAATTTGCACTAATAAAAACACAAATGATTAAAGTCATTTTACAGTACATCAGCATATGCATGTACAATTCACAAGTGATTTTTTACTTTAGTGGCAAAGGATGGTGCTCGATACTGAAGTATCCCAAATTTAAATCCTACCAAAAGAGTAGGTGCCCTTTATAGGAAAAGTGATTTCTCCTCTTCTAACAAAACTAACTACTAATTCATTAGCAGCACTAGTCATATTATACCGCACTGAAAAAAAATATGTATGTACAATTTACATTAACTAATAATGTAGGGGGTCACACTATGGTGCCTTTGGCGCACTGATATGTCAAAAAAATATTAATATAATGTTACATTGTCAAATAAAATGTTGTTTATAACTATTTTTATTTTCACTAATGACAAAATAGATTCAAATAATAATGTTATGTAAAACTTTATTTAGTCATGTAAGTTTGAAAAAATATATAACAAAGTACAACATTAAATTTTGGCAACATTATATTAAAAAGCCCAAATTCTAAGGTTGATAATACAGTAATCCTATAATAATAATAATAATAATATGATTATTATTATTATTATTATTATTATTTTAAATTTACATAATTAAACTTTATACCATATAAATTTAAATTTCTTTGTTGATAATCAAATAAACTTTCATTAAATACATAATTTAAGTTCAATTAAAAATTAATCTAATTATCTTAAATATAAATATTATATCTCACTCATATAACTATCATTAAATTTTACTTAAATTTATTATATATTTTGTGTATGATGAATTTAATTTTATGTTTAAATTTAAAAATTAAAAAATTTTAAAATCTAAATTTATAATTCGTAAAATCACTCAATTTCTTTATTTTTTTAAAAATAATTCCTCTCAATCCTTTTTTTAAAAAATAATTTTTATATTTTAAATTATAATTTTTTCAAAACTATTTAAACATTTTAAATAAAAATATTAAAATATCATTTTATATTTTAAAATTAAAATTAATTTAAATTTTAAATTTGAATTTAATTAAATAATCTAAATATTTTTTAAAATAAGTTTCTTTCTTTATATATATATATATAATCTTTTTTTATGCTTTCATTACATTTGGGTCAATTTTGACCCAACCCATCAAATTGATTTTCTCCCAAACCTGACCCTACCCAAAAATTTTCAAATCATTTTGAAGTTCTCCGGATTCAAGTCAGGTTCGAACACAAATTAAATCATAGATTTGTGTGCACCTTGCATCGTAGTTCTAATTTTAATAAACATCTTTTTTTTTTACATTTGTATAATTAATTTTAATTGTGATTTATAATTTCAAAATAACTAATAGTTGGTTCCTTTGCAATAGAATCAATCATTTAAAAATTTCAGCTTTAATTATTTTGGTCTAAAAGTTTTTTTTCTTATTCAAAATCATGAAATTTTTGTTCAAAATATCTTCTTTAATAAATATTTAAATATATATGTATCATTTTCTTATATTGCAATGAGTTTTTTTAACAAATGTTTTTAATAAATATCATTTTAATAATAATATTTTTTAATAAATATCTTTGAAATTGATATATGCTAAAATTGTTAATGAACTATATGAAAATTGATTTTGTATTTGAAGTTATTTAATAAAAATTTTGAATATCTAGGTATATTTCTATTGGCTGTAAATACATTAATTTGGAGGTATATTTCTATTGGCTGCAGATACATTAATTTGCAACTATAGACACATAATATTTGTTACAAAGATACATTAATATTCTAGAGAATGTCCAATAATTTTGTACTGTATTTATATTTGTTTTCTATCTTGAATTTTATAATAAAAAATTTTTTAATAATCTTCTACATTCATGATAATCATAAGTACATTGGTGTTGTACTTTAGGTATATTATTCTTTTATTTTAGGTGCATTGTTATTATTATATAAGTGCATTAATGTTTTAGAAAAGGTACATTAGTTTGGTACTATATGTACATTCGGTTTTCTATCTTAACTTTTGCAATAAAAAGTTATAATGATCTTTTACATTTTTTGTGATCTAAGTACATTTTTAATGATCCTAAATATATTGGTGTTGTACTTTAGGTACATTATTTTCTTATTTTAGATATATTGTTATTATTTTGCGAGGCTACACTGGTACTACATGTATATTGAGTTTTCTATTGTAACTTATGTAATAAAAAGTTATAGTGTTTTTCTACATTTCTAGTAATTTAAGTACATTAATGTTGTACTCTAAGTACATTGATTTCTTATTTTAGGTACATTTTTTATTGCACTGTTAGTAAATTTGTGCTGATCAATAGATATATGAGTTATTTTTATTAAAAGTACAATGCTGTTAATTTCTAAGTATATTTATTTTGATTTACAAGTTAATTGGTGTTTGTCATTGTGAACCTTAGTCTAGTGAAAATTTTATTTAATAAATATTATTTTTTAATAAATATCATTTTTTAATAAATATCATTTTTAATAAATATTTTTAGTAAATATTTGAATAAATATATGAATGAATGTACAATTTTAAGTTTTTAAATTACTACATTCATTTATTTTTTAAAATGTTTATTGGTTCAAAAAAGTCAAACATTTTCGAGTTTTGATAAAATTTGCTAACCCTTTTAATTTGGACAAAATTAGCCAAAACTAATAACATTTTGCTAAAATTGGCTAATCGTTTTAATTTTAACAAAATTAGCTAAAATTAATAAAATTTTGGCAAATCTAGCCAAAATTCAAATTGATCAAGATAGAATAATATATCACATGACGTGACAAATTAATTGACATGAAATTTTAGAAACAAAATTAGTAAAATTAACATTAGTTACTAACTTCAATTAACAATATTTTAACTTAATATTTTTAAAATTGATCAAAATAGAATGATATATGATATGACATGCTAAACCAACTAACATGAATTTTTATAAAAAAAATTAGTAAAATCAATTAACATTAGTTACTAACAATATTTTAACTACTCAATATTTTAAAATTGATCAAGATAAAATAATATATCACGTGACATGACGAACTAATTGACATGAATTTATGTAAAAAATTAATAAAATCAGTTAACATTAGTTATTAACATCAATTAACAATAATTTTACTCAATATTTTAAAATTGATCAAGATATAATGATATATCACGTCAAAAAAATTAGTAAAATCAGTTAATATTAGTTACTAATATCAATTAATAATATTTTAACTCAATATTTTAAAATGGATAAAGAAAAAATGATATATCATATGATATGACAAATCAATTAACATAAATTTTTATAAAAAATTAATAAAATTAGTTAACATTATTTACTAATATCAATTAATATTATTTTAATGTGATTCATCATCCTATTTTGATCTATTTGAATTTTAGCTAGATTTGTCAAAATTTTATTAATTTTAGCTAATTTTGTCAAAACTCAACAAGGTTTGGCTTTTTTGAGCCAATAAGCCTTTTAAAATTACTACGTTCATTTATTTTAATATTAATACAGTATTAGATTGTCAAAAAAAAAAGCTATGTATAACTATTTTTATCTTCACTAAAGATAAAATACATATTGGTAATAATGTTATGTAAAACTTTATTTTTAATAATGTAAGTTTGAAAAAATAAACAACAAAATACAACATTAAACTTTGACAAAATTATATTAAAAAACCCAAACTTTAAGGTTGAAAGTAAAGAAATAATAATAATAATAATAATAATAATAATAATAATAATAATAATAATAATAATAATAATAATAATAATACAAAATTTCAATTATCTTCTATATTCTTTGTGATCTAAGTACATTGATATTGTACTATAAGCACATTATTTTATTATTTTAGATATATTTTTTTGTTGCACTGCTAGTATATTTGTGTTTATTAACAAACATATGAGTTTTTTTTATTAAATATACACTACCGTTGATTTTTAAGTATATTTATTTTGACTTGTAAGTTAATTAGTGTTTATCATTGTAAAACATAGTTCAATGAAAAGTTATTTAATAAATATTTTTAATAAATATCATTTTTAATAAATTTTTTTAGTAAATATTTTCATATTTTAATAAATAATTTGTAATAAATATATAAAAGATTATACAATCTTAAATTTTTAAATTACTATGTTCATTTATTTTTAAAAATTTAACTTATTTAATTTTTATATAAAATAAAATTATATACCTTATAAAATTTGAATTAAACTAACTGAATATTTCATCAATTTGTTCTATTTATAGTAATAAAAAGAAAATATCAATAAAATAAAAAATGAAAAAAAGGCTTGAACTATAAGAAAAATATTTGAAATATAAGGAAAAAGATTAATTTATTATAATACAGACATAAATTGATGAGAAAATATCTCATATATACGCGTATATTGGGCGCTTGAACCATAATGTTACATGCTCGAAGGTCCATGATATCAAAATTCAAGTTCAGGTCACCTTTACGAATGCGTTCAAATCGAAGTTTTGGGTTGAATAAACAATTGTCACCTCTAAATATAATATTATAAAATAGAGCATATTTTATTTTACATATAAAAAATTATCATCACTTTCTATTTATAACTATATATTTTTTTTTATTTATGATTTTTAAAAACATCTAAATTATACTCCATCAATGATATTGAATTAAAATAAATAAGTTTATAAATTTTAATATTTTTTCTATTAAATAAAAAACTTAATGTTTTAAATATGAAATAAATACAAAAAAATAATTAAATGCTAAGGGTATTATTTTTTATGCTACAGTCCCTAAAATATGTAATTACAATTGAATGTCATTGTAATAATTCCCCAACATAGTTAATGATTACGAGGATTTTCCAAGACCACAGAGCATATAGAATTGTGTGGCCCATATCTAGCCAGCGGCTTATATTCTAGTCATCATCATGTCATGTGCCAAAATTATGACGGCTCCAAATTTTCTGATTGACGAAGACAAGGACATGAAAAGATGGGAAACAATGCGATAACTTCTTGTATTAACACCACATGCAAATAGACGAGTACTGCTTCTTGTAGGCATTGAAATTTCCATGTGAATATTATCCAAATTTCAAAGGCAGATAAATGATGATAGACAGAAATTGTTGCAACAGTAACCCATGCATTGCATATAACGTGACATATGGAGCAGGAACCGGAGAAGCAATCGTCCCTCGGTCTATCCACCATCATCTCTGATTTCCAATTTTTTTTTTTTAGGGAAATCCATGTATTATCCATTTATAGCTACTTGTGCTATAATTCATGTATCCAATATTTTTTTAAGGAAAAGTTAATATATCTACCACATGACTGTCCCTAACTTATAAGATTGGTCGCTAGCTTATGAATGACTTAAAGTCTTCTAATTAAAGGTGACAAATGAATAGGGTCAAGTTGTTTTAGATTAAGTTATTTTTAGATCGAGTTATTTTTAGGTTGATGTATTTTTTAGTAGAGTTTAAATCATCTATCAGATTATGTATGCAAAAAGGATTTTGAATCGAGTTTACATTTATTCTTAAATTGATATTTCAAATCGAGTTATTTTTAAAATATCAATTTAAATTTTTTTATCATTTTGTAATATTTTCGCATAATTTATTAAAGAAAAATAAAAATTTCTCTTAAAAAATAATTTTTAGTAAGATAGATTTTATATAAAATGAAAACTTTATTAAAATTTTTTATTTTTATTTAAATGCTTAATAAATTAAATATAATTTTTTAAGCAAATGACTATATATAATGAAAATAATTGAATTAAGTCCACATAAAATTATATTCAAGTCATATATCATAATTTAAATTAATTTATAAATAAAAATATAATGTTCAATGATAAAAATCATTTATTATAAAAACTTTTACGTGTTATAATAAAAATTTATGTGATAAAATTATATTGGTCTTAATATGTGATTTTATAGTGAAAAAATCAAATTTATTACAATTATTATAATAAATAAGTAAAAATTGTGATGAATTTCTTTTACATATTAAATCGTTTTAAAAAATTAAGATAAAATTTTTGCTTAATTACTAAAATATTTAAACATTTGTGCGATTTTAAATTGTATCCAAATTTTTAATTGAGTCACTTACACTATAACTTGACAAATTGATTTTAATTATACCTCAATCAAAAATAGAATTTATTAAAATGCATTTAGACTCAATTAACCTATATACTTTTTTAATTAATTTAATTAAATCTAAAATTAAATTTACAACATAATTAATATACTACTTTTATTTTTATTCAATTTAATATTATTTTTACTTAATTAAATTCATTATATACTTATGTATGATGAATTTTAAATATATTTAAATTTCAAATTTAAAAATTAAAAATTAAAAATTTAAATTTATATAACCAATAAAATCTCTCAATCTCCTTAAAAAATTAATTTTATATATAAACAATAAAATTTAAAACTACTCAAATAAAAACTTCTAACAAATATTTTAAAAAATCAACCATATGAGTTTAATTAACATGATATTTTTATTTTTTTATTCAATTTAGTCTCATTTTTGCTTAATTAAATTTATTTTTTATTTTTAGATGATGAATTTTAATTATATATTTTATTTAAAAAATATAGTTTTAAAATTTAAATTTATAATTCGTAAAATCTCAAAAAATTTTAAAAAATATATAAAAAAATCAATTACATGAGCTTAACTAAGATGATACTTTTATTTTTATTCAATTTATTTGATAATTTTATATTTAAATTTAAAAAATCTAAAAATTTTGAAATTTAAATTTATAATTTATGAATTTCTCAATCTCTAACTTAAAAATCTTTTCTTTCATTCTCTTTTATTTAAATCATTCAAGAAAATTTTAAAAAATATTTAATAAATCAATTACATGAAGTTAATTAAGATGATACTTTTACGTTTATTTAATTTAATCTCATTTTTTGATTAATTAAATTTATTATATACTTTCATTTGATAATTTTATATTTAAATTTAAAAATTCTTAAAATTTTGAAATTTTGATTTATAATTTATAAATTTCTCAATCTCTCATTTAAAAAAATTTCCTTTCATTCTCTCCTTAAAAAAATTAATTTATATATTTTAAATAATAAATTATTTATACTATTTAAATTAAAAACTTTTAAGAAATATTTAAAAAATTAATTACATGATATGAATATGAACATTCTCAAAAAATTTATCCTTAAAATAAAAAATAAGGATTTATTAATTTATTATTTATATATATAAAAATAAAATTTGTAATTTCAAAACACAAATGAGTATACAATTATTTATTTATCAATTAAAATAAAATTAAAATTAAGATATTTTTGTAAAAAAATATTTAAATTGAGTACAAATAAAAATATTATCTTAGTAAGATTTAATCTTAATTTTGAATTTGATTGAATTAATTAAAAAAATATAAGGGTTAAATGAGTCCAAATATATACTTTGTGAAATGTTGATTTTGACTTGGGGTATAATTGAACCCAATTCACCAAATTAATATGTAATTGACTTAATTAGAAGCTTTAGATATAATTAAAAATTTGCAAAAATATTTGAATTTTTTAATCATTGAACCCATAAATTTTTAACTAAAAATTTTGTCATAATAAATGAGCATATAAGATAAATTATGACATACATTTTTTTATCATAATACTTTTTCACAATATAGTGCCTACCAAATTATATATAAGGAGCAATAATATTATCATAATAATATTTATCACTATATTAAAATAATTTAAAAATTATGATAAAATTATTTTATCACAATAAATATTTTATTATTACAAAATAATTTATCATAATAAATAATAAATTATAATTTAGGCACATAAAAAAGCATAGTAAATTTAATAAATTTATTAAAATATAAAATTTCATTATATTTTAAATAAAAATATCAAAGTTAAATTAAAATTTAATTAAATAACCTAAATATTTTTTTGAAATAAATTTATTTTTTTATTTTAATTATTCTACCTTTTATATATTCAATAATATTTTTTTTTTATATTGTCATCGAGCCGAGGCACGAGTTGATCCATTCGGGTCAGTATTGACACAACCTATTGGATTGACCCGCATTCAACCTAATCTAATCCGAAAATTTTCAGATTGTTTCGGGTTCGGGTCATTTTGAATTTACCTAGATCAGTGTCGGGTTTAGATAGTCTTTTTCAAATGGATTCAGATAAAGTTTTCAAATCAAATAAAAAACTATAGTCTTTACTTCCAATATATAATGCAATGTAAGGGTGGTAATAAATGTGTCCGACAGGATTGGATCTTTTTTCTAAAAAAACTCTAGTCAAATCTAAATTTTTTTTATTCATAGTTATATTATTTTGGATTGCGAGTTGAGTCAAGTCATCAAATTAATATAATAAAAAACATTTGAGTTGAATTTTAAATATTATTTTATTTTTTAAATAATTTAAATTGAGTTAATTAAATCAAAATTTCAGGTTGAATTGAATTTAAGTCAAATTAATCTTAAGCGAGATCATTTTGAGTCCTTTTCACATTTGATTTAAATTATTTTCGAGCAAAATCAAATTGAGTTAAAAATTAACACCTCTACGCATGTAGTGTTATGTTACAATGTCATTAATAGTATAATTTTCAAGTGTTTAAGTAATAACTTCATCAACATGTATAATTATTTATCATTTTAGATCATTTTTATTTTTGATAAAATTGTCATAATTAATTAATAAATTGCACATAACTTAAAATTTGATAGAGCGATAATATATTGTAATACATGAAAGGAAAATTTACCAATATATAATAGAGGAAATAATTAAAAGAATCTAAAAAATATTAAATTAGATCAAATTTTACTGAGATGATTCTTTCGTTATCAAACTTGAAGGCAAACGTTGCTCGATATCATTCAACTTATTAAATCTATTATAGTGAGTAAATTAACATAAAATATAAATATTATTTAAAAGAATCAAGTACTGCATAACTATAGCAAATAAATTATGTAAAATATATGGTCTATGATAAAAAAACAAAATCAAAACTTCTTTCTTTTTCCTATGAGACTGTAGTATATATATATATATATATATATTAGTAACATAAATCTATATAAGGTTGTATTTATCTACATATTATATTAATTAAGGAATTTTATCTATATATAATTTAGAATTTTTTAATTATAAAAAAGTAAATTTTCACCCTTAAGATAACTCAAAACAATTCACTAATTTATCCTTTATCATGTTCAATTGTATAATAAGTAAGTAACTAGAAGCTTTATAATTTGATATATCATATTACTAAATCAACTAGATTAAAAAAATATATTTTTATATCTATTATTTAAAAAATAAAAATAACATAAAGAAGGAAATAATAGAAAGCAGAAATAGATTTAAAAAATACTATGTTAAATATCCAACTGTGAATCATAATAATTTTAATGAAGTGAAATCAAATATCAGGAATTTATTTATATAAATTAAATTTGAATGATAATATTTGATGATAAATTGAATGATCATGATTCATTAATAAAATTAAATTATGCACGCATTATCTTTATTTCATCCCAAAACGAACTACTGTAATAGAAAAAATTATTTAAATAGAAAAATTATAGCCTAGTTCCTGATATTTGCCTTTAATTCGAAATAAAAAAAAATGAAAAACTTTATAATAAGAATACCAACCCTTTTTCATTATATTAAAAAATTGCCCTTATTATGTACAATATGCTCATACCTATATAATGGCAGGTCTGTGACGGAATTTTAAACTTACATATTATTGTTAATTGTAGTATATATTGTTTGTCAATAAGACATATTTTTGTTTACATATTGAGAAGAAAATTTTTATATTAATGAAATTTAAATTATGATACTCATTTATAAATAATTTTAATTTTATCATTGATTAACGTCTTGGTTAATTATATATTAAAATCTTAGTTTATATATATAATTATATAAATATTTTTTTTATGATAGTTATTAGATTTCCATTTTTATTTTGAGATTTATTGACCCCTAAAATTCAAATTTTTTCAATTTTGGATAAAATTGGTTAATTCTTTTAATTTTGGCAAAATTAGCCAAAACTAACAAAATTTTAGTAAATCTTGTAAAAACTTATTCAGAATTTAGTACATGAATTTAGAACATCATTCATGATTAAATGGAAGCAAAATTGCGTACCTGTTTGCGCAGTAGATCTGAAAGCGGAAACAAGTTGCATACTTCTTTACACGTTGGATCCCAAATTGTTTCGTGCCATTATTCCGATCATTGAAAATAAAACACTAGGATAATATGTCAGAAGAGTTGAAAAAGGGAGCTAAGTCTTCCTCTCCTTGACCTTCTCACAAGACGGCTACGATGGGTGTAGCAACTAGGGTTGTCAATCATTATAAAGGTAGGATAGGAGACTTAACATATTTATAATAGATTTTAACAAGTTCACCCATCACAGGTCCATGTTAAAATAGGTCTACACTAACCGTCTTCTATATCGGCTCACAAAAGGTGTCACAAGCCCATAACTCAATTGATCACATTTTAATTGGGCTTACCCTAATCAATAAACTATATTATTCAATCCGTTTTATAAATAATTAAAATAAACTCATAATTAATATTAGTCCACATAAAAATTCCAACATTCTCCCACTTGGGTAATATTAATTATGACGTTTTCATGTTTTAAAAAAAAAAATATTTCGAAAACGACTCTCGGACTGAATACTTTAAACTCAAATGTGGCCACAAATTTTAGAAAACATGTAGTTTATTGATAAAATGACACTCAAACGCAATCCTGTCCACATTAAATTATCAATATCGGATCATGACAATAGTTATGCCCCTTATTAACATAGTACCAATCCATAGTCATAAATATTGACAACTTAACCAACCTGAATTTCGATATGGCAGTGTAGCAAGAAAATAGCGCCCATATGTGATCAATACACTATTTTCTTATCAGTCCTCCAAACATTTCTCTTTCACACATGCTCAAACGAGCAAGAGAAATTCACAAGATTTCACAATAGGGTTGTTATTTTCATTTGGAATTACACACACAATGTCTTAGCCTTTGTTTCCATAAACACAATTGAAAACCAGCTCTGCTTAAGATAATCACATCAGTCTTAAGCATATTAACCACAATGCCTTAGCATTTGTTTCCAGAAACACAATTGGAAACCAGCTCTACTTAAGATAATCATACCAGTTTTAAGCATATTAACCACAACTCATAACATGCTATATTTATAAAATGTGCACATATGCAAAACAAACAACTACAAAGCACTCAACCCATATAAATAAATATGAATAAGTAATGTAGTAAAATTTTTTAACTTGAACATTCAATTACAAGCACAAAACTCTCACTAACCAAACACATCAAAAGACTCCACAACACCCATATCACAAACATGTTTCTTGAAAACTATGGCTTTGATTCCTTTGGTTAGAGAATCAGCTAACATCAAAGCAGTATTAACATACTGAATCTCAATGTCTCCTTTCTTTACTAAGTCTCTTATTGTAAGATATTTAATCTTCATATGTTTAGAACCACTCGAACTTTTATTGTTCTTATAGAAGAACACAACAACATTATTATCACAATGGATTCGAAGTGGTCTAGCAATAGAATCAACCACAAGCAAACCAAAAATAAAATTCTTTAACCATGTAGCTTGTGTATCAGCACCATAACAAACAACAAACTCAACTTGCACAGTAGAAGAAGCTGTAAGTGTTTGTTTAACACTTTTCCACAAACATAGCACCACTAGCAAACATAAAAATATAACCCGAAGTAGATTTCATATCATCTTGACAGCCTGCAAAATTAGAGTCTGAATATCTCATTACTTCAAGATCATCCACACGCCTATAAACCAATATATATTCCTTTGTCTTTTGGAAATATCTCATTACCTTTTTAGCAGCTACCCAATGATCCCAACCAGGATTAGAAAGTTATCGACCAACAACACTAACAATGTATGCAATATCTAGTTTTGTACACACCTAAACGTACATCAAGCTGTCAACAACACTTGCATAAGGAATATTATTCATGGTTTGTTTCTCAATATCGATTTTAGGGCATTGCTCTTTACTAAATTTATCTCTTTTCATTATAGGAGTATCATCACCTTTGCAAGATTACATATTGAATCTACTGAGCACACAATCAATATAGGCCCTTTGAGAAAGGCCTAATAAATGATGAGATCGATCACGACGAATCTCAATACCCAAGATAAAATATGTCTATCCAAGATCTTTTATATCAAAATTTTTGGAGAGTAACTGTTTAGTTTCACAAATCATTCTCACGTCATTACTAGCCAGCAAAATATCATCAACATAAAGAACAAAAAATATAAATTTACTACCACTGATCTTATGGTAAATGCATTGATCTATCTTGTTCTCTGTGAAACCAAATGAAGTAATTATCTCATCAAATTTGAGATATCATTGACGTGAAGCTTGTTTGAGACCATAAATAGATTTCTTTAGCTTACAAACTAAGCATTCTTTATCACTTCCTTTAAAACCCTCCGGTTGTACTATATAAACTTTCTTACCCAAATCACCATTTAAGAATATTGTCTTGACATCCTTTCGATACAATTCTAAATCAAAATGAGCAACTAAGACCATAATTATTCTAAAGGAATCTTTAGAGGAAACAAGGGAAAAAGTCTCATTATAATCTACACCTTCACGCTGTGTAAAACCCCTTAGCAACCAATCTGACTTTAAATTTTCTCAACCTTTCCTTTAGAATCCCTCTTGGTTTTGAATACTCATTTGCAACCTATGGGTTT
>CATIWR010144451.1:0-10489 GCA_949677035.1 Omphalea diandra
TATATATAATGTTGGTATCATACTCAAAGTTAAGAGAGTGATTGTCATTTGTTAGTTAATTATTTATTTAAAGTAAAAATTTTGACATTTATCAAATTAACTATTTAACAC
The DNA here is from genome assembly GCA_949677035.1 of Omphalea diandra. Classification (NCBI taxonomy): domain Eukaryota; kingdom Viridiplantae; phylum Streptophyta; class Magnoliopsida; order Malpighiales; family Euphorbiaceae; genus Omphalea; species Omphalea diandra. The sequence continues at coordinate 112 of CATIWR010144451.1, forward strand.
AAAGTAATTAAAATTTTCTTATAAAACTACCTAATTAAAAATATTTATTAATGAAAATAAAGAATCATTAAAAATTATAAAATAAACAACTAAAAAATATAAAGGTAAAAAATAATTTTCACATATTGTCTATTTTATAAATAAATATTATTTACTTAATTATATATTTTATATGAATATTTTATTTTATTAATATTTTAAATAAAATATTAAATTATAATCACGCAAAACGTGGCATATCGACTAGTTAAAATAATTAAATCAATAGCAAGGCTATGTTTTTTTTGTTTATAAATTTTTTTATAAAATGGTAGAAACTCTTTTTTTTTATTTATAATTTTTTTAAAAAAATACTAAATATTTGAATTAATCCTATTTGCATAGAATTGATCTAATAGTCTCAAATATCTGAAGTGAAAATCGATTTAATATGAGATATAATTTTTCATCTTAGTACAATATTGATTCTTCCATTATTTAAATAATTGGTTTTCGATTTGATATTGAATAATTTCAAAAAATCGATTTAAAACTGGAATAGATTACCCCTAATTTCACAGCAAATCAAATCATATTCACATTCCTCCTTTTGACTCTATCATGAATACTACTTAATGCTCGCTCCTATAATAACTGTATCCATTTATACATCCTCTTTTTCAAAACACCTGTTTAGGCGCTAGGAGATGTCTGTCTTTTTGAACTGTATATTCATGGTAATATGATCGCAATCGGTTTAACTCAACCTACACGGAGTTTGACTTCTTTTTTTTTTTTTTTCTTGGGTCATAGAGTCATGTTAATTTGTTAGGTTGGAATACCTTTTTTTTTTTAATTGATTTACATTATTTTTCTTTGTTTTTTAATTTATTGAGCTATTTAAAAATATTTTTAGATCAATTGTGATTGGCTTCTTTAATCTCTCCTATTCTCCTTTCTTTATTGTCTTTTAGTACTGTGACTGCATTTGAATCTTATTCATCACTTATATGTTGCTTACATAGTAAAACATGCTAGAAAATGACATAAAGCCAACCATTAGCAAGACAACCAAACTGGCCTCCCTTAAAAACGTTTCTGCCGGGCTCTAGCACATAGCAACCCACTAAGTGACTCACACTTTCCTGTTCCAATCTCCTCTTGTCATGTGGGCTATTCCTTCCATTATCCTCATATCTTCCCTTCAAGTGATCAAGTGGAAGGTTTCAAAGAGTTTCAGTTTGCAGATGTTGGTTGTGGTTTTGAAGGGCTACTTATTAGTCTTTCAACCCTCTTCCCTGAAACCCCAATGATTGGGATGGAACTTAGAAATAAGGTGACAGAGTATATCAAGGAACGAATTTCAGCACTGAGAGTAACCAATCCAGGTCAGTAACAGAATCTCTCAGTTGTTCGGACCAACTCAATGAAATACATACCAAATTACTTTGAACAACTTTGTTTTTTTTTTCCTCCCTGATCCTCAGTTCAAGAAGAAGACTCATCGTCGGCGTGTTATTAGTCCTTATTTGCTAGACGAGTATGCCCATGTTCTTGAGATTGGCGGAATTATCTATACAATTACAGATGTGGAAGAATTGGGTGACTGGATGAAGGGTTGTTTGGAGAGTCACCCCATGTTTGAAGCCCTCACGGAGGGGGAGCTTGGAGCCGACCCTGTCGTAGAGCTCTTAAGCACAGCAACTGAAGAAGGACAAAAGGTTAGTAGGAATGAAGGGCAAACTTTTCAAGCAGTCTATAGACGCATTGCACCATCCCTATGATACATCGGAAACTTAAGCCTACCCAAAGCTCAATTTTAACCTAGACGCTGTTTGGTATTAATTAAGGAATGTATTTTTTTTTTATGTTCGTTTTTTTAAATTGAAGGAGTGTATTTCGAATTGCAGAAACAAGTAAAAAAAATATTTTTTACTTATTTTTACAGATTTTAATAACTTATCTTTATCTTTTAAAAAATAAATTTTTAAAAATTATATAATAATTTTAATTTTAATTTTAATTTTTAAATTTTGACTGCAAAAAATCAAAATAAAAAAATCAAATCAAACCGCCTCAGCAAGTAAACTGCAAGACCTTTACCCTTTGTTTGGGAATGGAATAAAGAAGATGGGGAGAAAGGGAGGGCGTGAAAATAATTTTCTCTTATTTGAAAAAGCAAGAGAAGAGGAGGGAAAGAAAATTGTGTGATTTATACACCCTTAGACTCATAATTTTATCTCTCCCTATTTTGAGAAGAATATGAGGAGAAAAATAAATTAATTACTTTTCTATCTTTTAAAATATAATAAAAATAAAATTTATTTAAATTATAAGAGAAAAAAATATAAATTTAACTTTCAAATACTTTTAAAATATACTTTCTCCTTATTTTATCTCTCTCAATTTTCTTCTCTTTTCAAATAAAACAAAAGAGTATATATTATCTCCTCTTCACTTTCTCCACTCTCATTTTATCCCTCTTCACTTTTTCCCCACCCTCTAATTTTTCCAAATAGAGGGTTGATCTTAAACCTATTTTTTCCTCTTTTTATTTCAACAAAGCAAATGATAAAATGTATTTGTTATAAAATTTTCATTTCAGATCATACAATTATGTATTCGACATCTCAAAACAGAAATACATTTTATGAGCCTCATTTGGTTTATGGCGTTTTCTTGTTGGGGTCTTAACAAATTCATGTCGTATTTGATTCAATTTTAATTTAAAATTTAATTTTTTTATAAATAAAATTTTTAAAATTTATTTTAAATAAAATAAATTTTATGTTTAATTTAAACATAGAATTCAATAAAATATCTTGTTTTTATAAAAATATTGTTGTATTATTTTTAAATTTTTAAAAATGTAACAAAAAACAAAAAAGCAACAAGAATAAGGAGAGAGAGAAAGTAGAGAAAGAAGGAAAAAAAGAGAAAAAATGATAAATAATAAAGGAAAATAAAAAATCCATTTGAGTCATTTTTTTAATTATAAACAATGACAAAAAAATCTTTATAATTTTATAATTCATTTAAAAATTTTATCAAATTTGATAAAATTTGATTTAATTATAATTAATTCTAAAACTTTAATAAAATAGAATTTCAAATAAATTTTTATTTATATCAAATACTTAAAATGTAAATTTATAAATGAATTTCATAAGAATTATATAATTAATTTATATCAAATGCAATCTAAATAAATTCTATAAAATTGTGAAATTATTTAAAATTAAAATTTTTCATGTTTTGTATGTTAAAAAATTTATTTAAAATTTAGAATAATTAATTATACTTGAGTTAAAACCTATTAAAATTGCTAGAATTTATATATAAACTTTAAATTAGCAAGGTTACAAGTTACTAGAGCTGCAAAAAGGGTCGACCCTTTGGTCTCAAGGTCGGTCCACTTAACTTACTGGTTCAAGAGCCAGAACTCGAAGTCTCATGTAGTACTTGTTAAATAATTAAAGTAAAAAATAAAAATCCATGTATATAAAATATAAAGTCTGTAACTAAATATAAAAAAAAAAAATACAAAGTACGAATATATTAAAATTTAATTTCTGATTTAAATTATAAAATTCACTAAGTGTAGGAAAGTTAAAAAAAAATATTTAGAAATTTGTTTAAAGAGTGTAAAAATGATAAAATTGTTAAGAGGGGCCAAAAAGAAAATTTATTGAAAATAATGGATTAAAACATTAAAAAAAATATTAAAATGGATTCAAAAGAATTGTTTCGGAGAGATAAGGGCTCGTGCCAAGGATTATCCAACCAAAACATTTGGATTGCAGAAGCCGACTCCATTCATACTGTATCTTAATAAAAAATCAACAATTGCAATGAATCAAAAAGACATTATGCATAAAGTACATGTCTGGCTTATTATGCATATATTTTATTCGTATTATGCATATATTTTATTAATGAGTAATGACAAGCTTATATGATATTTATCCCAATGAAAATAAATTTTTTTGTTTTTATATTAATCAAACTGTAATATAAAAAGTGTTAAAAAATAATTTTTTGAATAGATGGATTTCTCATCCTCTTTAAAATTTTTTTACTTTTTTTTTTTAAAGTCTAGATTACCTTGTGTCTAATGGGTTCATGCAGAATTGAACCTAAAATGAAAAAAAAGCTCTCTTATCAGTTTTCTTTTAAACTATCTTCTTATTCATTTTTTAGGAGTCATCATAATTTATCATATTAGAGTGATGATGGTTCTTTTTTTTTTCTTTCTATTTTTTATTATATATGATTTGGTAATATTCAGTTTTATTTTTTTTAGTAAACCTGATTTTTTTTTCAGGTATATTTCTGTTATATGATATTGAGATGTTATTTATTATTTTTTTGATGGATTTTTTTATGTATTATTTTTATTCAATAAATTTATTTTATTTGTTCGATCCCATTGCTTGAATCTCGTAGATAGTGCAAATCTCACTTTCACAATAAATTTATGTTTGTTGGAGTCAAGTAGTGGTTACCATTTATCGTTAAATATGATTTAATTTTTTTAGAAATTATTGCTCTTATTTTAGTATTTAAAAATTTATTAAATTTTATTTTAAGAAATTATAATGATGTAAAATTTCATATCTAAATATTATATACTATATTATATATTATTTATTTAAAACATGAAACATAAATTAGTAAAAACAGTAAGTAATAATTATCACTGATATTCATTAATACAATTCTTTGATTGTAACAAAGAAGATTCATCTTGTCATCTATATTCATCATAAGTTGAATTTTTAATGAAAAGCAAAATTCTTACAATACTAATTTTATTCACTTACAAACTCAAATATAAGGATTTAATAAAAAGAAAAAAATTCCTTGTGTCTTGAAAGTCATATTATTAATTTGGATGTTAGTGCTGTCAAATGAGCAAATGCAATCCAAATAATAATAGTAATAATGATATCACATGTTTTGGGCTCCAAATTGTGCGGTACATCAACCAATGATATTATTTGGCTCACTCATCAAATCCAGACTATGCGTTGGGTCTGACTCAGATGGACATAATACAATGCAAGTCTCAATTCGTTGGGTCCCAATTACAAGTAGTTCGAAGACTTGTGATGGGTTCTGGTCGAACCAAACAAACAAAATAAGCAATTAAAAAACAAGGGCCATGTTTGGGCACAGAACAAAGGTTAAATAATGAAAGAAAACAAGGGTGGCTGAGTCATGCACAGCTCGTTTTTGATAATACCAAGCCATTTTCTGCTGACCGGAGATTTGTCATTTTGTTTTTGTGTGTTAAATTGGGAATAGAATCAGAATCCGTCACATTTCAAGATGACGGAACTCCAGAAGGAAGTAAGTGTGGCTCTGATGGTGTCTTCCTTTTACTTGCTGTTTTTTTCCCATAAGGAATTAGATCCTTTATTTAATAATTTTAAAGATTATTTCAATATCACTAAATACCATTGTCTTTCTTTTTTTTTTTTTTTCATATATTGTAATTTAAAATTATTCTTAAAGATAACAAGAAAAAATAAATAAAATTTCCTCAGAATTTTCATCCAATAATTTGATTAAAATTTTTAAATAATGAATAATAGCCTCTTCCTAAGGTGATAACATGCTTCTGTGGTCCTTGTATATATATATATGTATATAAGATAGCTTATTGAATATTTTTCTAGTTTTGACAAATTGATTAATCTTTTTAATTTTGATACAATTAATCAAGACTAATCAAATTTTAATAAAATCGGTAAATCCTTTTAATTTTGATACAATTAGACAAAATTAACCAAAACTAATCAAATTTTTGTAAATCTAGCCAAAATTCAAATTGATCAAGATATAATGATATATCACGCGACATGACAAATCAACTTACATGAATTTTATAAAAAAAATTAGTAAAATTAATTAATATTAGTTACTAACATCAATTAATATTATTTTAATTCAAAATTTTAAAATTGATCAAAATAAAATAATATATCATATGACGTGACAAACCAACTGACATGAATTTTTATAAAAAAATTAGTGAAATTAGTTAACATTAGTAACTAATATCAATTAATATTATTTCAACTCAATATTTTAAAATTGATAAAGATATAATGATATATCACATGACGTGACAAATCGACTGACATAAATTTTATAAAAAAAAATTAGTAAAATCAGTTAATATTAATTACTAATATTAATTAATATTATTTTAACTTAATATTTTAAAATTGATTAAGATAAAATGATATATCATATGACATGATAAACTAACTGACATGAATTTTTATTAAAAAATAATAAAATTAGTTGACATTAGTTAATAACATCAATTAATATTGTTTTAACTCATTATTTTAAATCAATGCATTATCTTATTTTAATTAATTTGAATTTTGGCTAGATTTACAAAAATTTTACTAGTTTTGACTAATTTTATCAAAATTTTATTAGTTTTGGTTAATTTTGCCAAAATTAAAAGGATTAACTAATTTTGTCAAAATTTTATTGATTTTGACTAATTTTATCAAAATTAAAAAAATTGATAAATTTTATCAAAACTCGAAAAAATTTTAAAATTTTAAAGTAATAAGCTATATGATTTACCACATGAATATAAAATCCATCATTATACAATATTTTTCCCAAATATAAAAAAAAGAAAGTATAACTTCAAAGCTCAAACTTTCTCTTAAAAATCCAAAGGGATTTGATAGGGCAAATATTTGAATAATAATGAAAATAATGATAGAGCCTTTAAGATCTTGGATATCATTTCTAGCCATCCGACTAGAGAATCATTTACAATATCAACTAATCAAACTTGTTAGCTGTCAATATTGTTACAACTAACAAATATAAGAAAATTTGAACTGATGCGGAGAAATTAAATTATGAATAAATATCAGCATAAAATAATTATATTTTTATATTAAATCATCATAATATATATAAATGAATATCAGCATAAAATAATTATATTTTTATATTGAATCATCATAATATATATATATATATGTTAATTTTGATTAATTTTAGTTAAATAGCTAAAATTAAAATTAAAATTTTGAATTAACATAAAATTATAAAATTTTCATGTGATTAGAATATACTAATACTAACACGAGTTTTAATATGAACGAACACTCATTAATCAGTAATTATAACAATTAATTGAATTATTGCCAGTATAAAATTACTTTGAGAAAGTCATTGAAGCCAATGAATTTTTTTTTTTTTAATTTTTCCAGTGAGTTAATCATCATTAGGTTCTCCTTTTAAGATAGATGCAATTAAAGTTGAATAGACAATAACAGTATCATGATTTACATAGATGATATTTTTTTTCAAGTGAGGTTAATCATTTTGATTCTCTTTTAAGATATAAGATGCAATTAATGCAAAAGGGTTAACAAAGGTGTCATAATTTAAAAATATGTAATGTCATTGAGAGATTTTTTTTTTTTTTGGAGAATATTGATTGAAAGGATAAAGAATATGTTTATTTTTTGTGATTTTGAATTTAAATCATTAAAATTGATGAGAAAAAGAATTTTCTAAAAATTTGTTGAATTTAACACATATATAGATCTGTTTTAATTGGTTAGGACATACTGAATAAATTTAAAAAACGCTTCAAAAAAAAATAAATATGTGAAATTTTTTTAGAGTATATAGAAATTATTTTGAAAAAAAAAGTAATTTTCTTTATTCATTTTAAGATGTGGGGTTTGGCAATTAAATGATCTATCTTTCACTTCAAACTTTATTAAATCTAACAACCTAATTAATCAATCAAACTCTTCATGACAGGCTCCAAGTTGAGAAGGGAAAGGTCTACAACCTTTTTTTTTTTTAAATGGAAAATGATGGTACGCAAGGAAATTTCCCAAATTCAATGAGATTTCCATTTTCCATATTATAATGATTGATTAGAACACGATGGTAACGTTGGTGAGCTGGAATTTCTATTCCAATTAAAATTTTAGGGTGGAAAATGACAGGATTCTTCCATTAATAAACACCAACTTATGTACGTGATGCTAATGTCGATTACAACTACCAATTATATTCCTAGTGTCCTAATATCTACCAAATCCAATGGATACATTATCTAGGTGCTAAGCTACTTTCGTAATTCTTTTTAAAGGAAAAAGAAAAAAAAATGCGACGCCAATATATATATATATTAAAAAAATTTTGTTTTTAAAATAAAATAAAATATTATTTATTAAAAGCAGTCTCACACATAATAATATTAACAATAAAAAAAAAAATATGATCTTACTATAAGATGAGTCTCTTAAAATAATATTTAGAATTTCTTTTAGACAGTTTCTAGATTTTTTCAATAGCTCAATATCTTTTTTCGACCAAAAAAAAAAGCTCAACATCTTTGCAAGCAAATTTTTTCATCATAATTATGATAATCATTTGAAAATTACATTTAAATAGATTAATATAAATATAAAATCAATAGACATTTTTCATTGTAAAACTTAAAATTTAACACCCATAAAAAGAGAAAGAAGACTACAAAAAGAAAAAGGGTTATATTTTACATAAATAAACAAATAAGAAAGATAAAACAATTCTATATAATAGGAGAAAGATTTGTCAATGAGGTATTGATCTAATGATCAAAATTTTATCAAAAAGAAAAAAAAAATCCAATGACCAAGTTAAGTTTTCAATGTAATATTACTTTATGCTTGAAAATATAATTTAATTTTCACAAAGAAATGCATAATATTTTAGATGAAGAGGAAGAGGGTTTAACTCTAAAATTGGAGTCTTTTCAATTGAAAAGGGAGGAAGATGGATGGATTGCTAATTCCTCATTCCTCAAACTTGAAATTTTTAGATGGATGATTTGCTTTCAAAAAGTGGGCTGCAATTGCAATTTCATAATTCTTATATAACGGTGATGTGATTTGAACCAAGCAAGTTTCGAATGGATCTTCATGATACTTTTGAAAAATCTCTTACACCAACCCATGAATCACAACGACTTTATAACAATCTTTTGTGGAAGGGGGCTATTTTATTGATTTGAGAACATTAAATTCCATGGATTCTCTCATCACGTTTAGAGTGAATTTACCATTTTTTACATCAATTATAGCTCCATGATTTTTAAGAAAAGTCTCCCAAAAATTAATGGTGTGTCCACATCCTCATCCATGTATAATGAAATCTACTGGTATGCAAAACTTTTCCACTTATATGAGAATATTTTCCACACTCTAACTGGGTATTTAACTGTTAGTTGCAATGTTACCATGATTAGTTGAGAACTCACCAAGATCCAATACCATTTTTTTGAGATGAAAAAGAATAATTCTCATTCATAAAATATGAAATACAAAATTATCAATACATATAAAAAATTAAAGCTTATAATTCACAACAAATTATATTAACATTAAGTATGTTGAACATAATATGCAAAACAATGGTTTTTTTTTTTTTTTTGTAAAAACATAACTATATTAATAGAGCACTGAATTTTACCTAACAACAAAAGGTACGTTTGATATAATGGTTATTGACATCAAATATGTTGAATATGATTTGCAAAATGATGATTTTTTTTTTCGCACTGAATTTTATCTAACAACAAAAAGTATGTCACAGGATGGTTATACAAAAATTTTCACTATTCTAGGAAGGGAGTAATATTTGAATTTGATGTCATGTTTACGTAAATATAAGTTTAGCTAAAACTTAAATTTCCATTTCAAAATGGATATTGGTATTTGAATTCTTGCTTAAATAAGCTTTTTTTTCCCAACACTATAAAAAAAAATAGCTATTGCTATAATAATTCAAGAACATATATTATACTACATGCAAGTGAAAAAAATTTATCTATACTAAGTATATTATAATCTTATTTCGACAAATTTCATAATCTTATTTCTTGTAGATTTTTTCTTACAAGAATAAAATTTAAAAGTATATTATGTATACTCCCTTTGTTGCATAATAGATACCGTTTAAAGTTTTTGTATGTATATTAAGGATTCTATTTAATAGATGTTATTATATAAGTAAAAAAACTATGTTACCTTTACTTAATTATTTTTCATAAATTATTATACATTCTAGAAAAAATAATTATTATAAAAGAGAAAAGTATAAAATTGAAAAAAAATTAATTAATATTCATAGATAATTGTAAATATCATATATTATGGAACACAAATTTCTTCCTAAAACGACATATAATTTGAAAGGGAGAGAGAATTATACTATGTGTAATTATACTATGTGTAAGTTATATATATATATATATATATATATATATATATATATATATATATATATATATATATTTTTATCAAACACAATGAATATAAATATTGTATATCTAAGTAATATAACAAAATGTTTT
>CATIWR010144464.1:0-38230 GCA_949677035.1 Omphalea diandra
CTATAACATGCACACAACATAAGACAATTGACCATGCAACTATACAAACATTACATATATTTTCAAGTATCCTAATTACAACAGTGCAAGTGTCATTGTTGTGTTTTCTCCAATTTCACATGCCTAAATGCTTATTTATCAAATGCATATATTTAAATATTATGTAATTTAAAATGTATATGATTTGAGTTGAGGATGTTACACATACAGTTGAAGATATGCTTCGAGCTTGTGTGATAGAGTTCAAAGGTGTGTGAGATGAATATATTGCCTTGATTAAACTTACTTATAATAATCATTATCATAGTAGTATATACAGATGGCACCATATGAAGCTCTATATGGAAGAAAATGTCAAAGTCCTATGTATTTGGGATGAAGAAAGGGATGCATGTTATAACTAGTGCAAGACACTATGGATAAAGTGAAAGTAATCAAGAGCAAACTTGAAGCAGCACAACATAGGTAAAAGAGTTATGCAAACCAACATAGAATAGAAATAGAATATGAGGTGGGAGACAAAGTGTTCCTTCGAGTTTCACCATGGAAAGGATTAATTCGATTTGGCAAAAAAGGGAAAACTAAGTTCTCGATACATAGGGTTGTATAAGATCCTAGCAAGATTTGTTCCATTGGCTTACAAGTTAGCACTACCACTAAATGGCTCAAATTCATGATGTATTTTATGTGAATATGCTAAAAAAGTATCGATCCAATCCTATACATGTACTTAGGGATCCAACAATAACAATTGTAGATTGATGTAAGTTTTATTGAAGAACCAGTGAAAATTAGTGCTAATAATTAGTGGTAATAAGATAAGATAATTACAGAATTAAGAAATCTCATTGGTTAAGGTGTTATGGAGAAACCACTCGCAAGAAGACGCCACATGAAATGACAATATCCACATTTGTATATAGGTATTTAATTTTAAGGATGAAATTCTTCATAAAAGGGGAAGAAAATGCAACATCCCAATCCTCATTCATTAACATTCTAACATGAACACACTTATTATATAAATGATTGGTATTCCTATATGAATATATGCATTACATAAGTGATCACTTAGATATGTGAATTTGATAAGCATGATGAAAACACTTTCACCATAACATTTGGGGCTCTTGAACATGGATGTGATGTTTACATAGTTGCATGACAAATTATCAAATGTTGTGTGCATGTTATAATATTATTAATAATGGTGTTTTGGAGCTTATTTAAAAGTATAAGGAGCATATGCGATTTGTAGATGGATGAAGGTAATGAAGGAATGACACAAAAGGACTAAAAGAGGAAAATTGAACTTCCAACCAATGGTAGTAAGCCATCGTGATTTTGACTTATTAGAGTATGCATACAAATTGAATTTCTCTTTCTTTAGGAGTAGATTATGGAGGAAAAAATGTAAAGGGGTTCAACAAAAGAAAAAGAGCTAAGAAAGAAAGAAATAAATGAGAAAAAGAAGAAGAAGAGGAAGAAAAGTAAACTAGCTAGACCTAAGCCTTTCTAGTTTTGGCAAAAGGGGTAAATAATTTTATCTTATTCCCTTATAAAATTTTTCATTAATAACATGTTAAACATTCATGATTAGTAAGAATTATGGAGTAATTATAGGTAGAGTTCATGCTTGGAATTTCAAGCTTAAGAGAAACAATAGTTGATTATATTGGTTTTGTTATTAGAGCAAACAGTTACACCTATGATTTCATAACCCTAGAAGAGGAATCAGGGATAGTATAAAATTTGTAGATTTATGCCTCATATAAGTGCATATAAAATATTTTTACTTCATAAGGTGGGTGTGATGAGTTATGGCTCCTTTATTAGGGTTAGTTCATAACTTGTAGAAACCTCGTCAGTCTGGACTTGTTCACATATTTTGATGACTTATGTGTTGATTTAGACAAAGTGAAAAGTATCAAATTTTTAGGTTTATATCTCCCTTAAACAACTATGAAACTTTTTTGCTTAATTTATTATGTGGAAAGAGAAATTTCTCTTTTATTGTGATTGACCCTAAATTTCATGAAACTTGCTCAACCTACTGACTTAGTTTACCCATAATTTGATGGCCATAGAATGAAAATTAGGTGATGTGCAAAGTATAAAAGTTAGATTTATATCTTTTATAGATTCTTTTAAAATAGCTTTACAAAATATAGTATAGGTAAGGAGATATTGCTCCTTCACCATGACTGATTCTTAACATGATGAAACTTGGTCACCATAAGATTGATCATTTATTTTTATGACATTAAGCTAAATTAAATAATGTGTAAAGCATGTAAAATGTTTTTTATGTGTTTTATTGTTCTTAGAAAATTTGTTTTGTAATTGGATTTGTACAATTTGTGATATGGCTAAGAATGTAAGACCTGATAAAACTATGATCACATTGAAATAGAACATAATTCAAAAATAACCAAATTTTCTAAAAGCCTTATGTTTACCTAAATTTTAATTATGTTGTATCATTATATGTCTAATATATGTTGGAAAAAAACATCAACCCATATGGATAAGTATAGCAAGAGTTATTGAGTGAGAGTGTAGCAAGGTCTGGCTGCCTTAGAAGAATAATAAGCATAAATACTAGGTCCACTTGTATGGAACATGACCATAGTTGCATCCCAAGCATGTAAACTCATTTTGATATATTTTAAATCATATATGTATCAATTTTTAGGATTTTAACACATTGAGGAAGCCCAAGAGAAAAGTTCAAACCTATCATAACGGTTGGTTACATAAAAGGTAAGTAAAAGCCGTAATTAGATTCTAATGTGTATGTATGATGATTTTAAGATATGATTGGGCTATATTATATGTATATATGATTAAATTGTGACATTTTACTTTTGAATACAAGTCAAGTGAGAATTGTATGAATTTAATGATTACTTGGTACACCGTTGTAAATGAACACATGCAAATGGAACTAAAATGATATTGTGATTGGCTTGTCAAATACGTGCAACTCATTTGGCAAATGAACTAGTATGTCCTGTATGGCACATGTTATTGATAAGATGAATAACATGTTATATATTGGCCAACAAAATTAAATGTCACTTGATTCACATGAATTCTCAAGAGCAGTGTTTGCCTTGAAAGGTCACAATAAAATCAAATAATCAATTGCATTTGCACTTGCATAAGTTAATACCTATAAAATGTACCTTAATAATTCATTACTATTTGTGTTATTAGTATCTATTTATTATTTTTATCCATTGAGTTATGACTCACAAAATTGTAATTATTATTTTTAGATAGTAAAATATAAGATTTAGACATTTTGGAGCATAATTTTTGCATACAGACACATGGAGCACAGGCCTTCAGCTAAATTTCCACTCTTTCTCTCATTTTGTCATATGAATTGATGTAATCAGTGATGACAAGTTACCAAAGGATTCACTTCAACTTTAAGGCCCAATCATAAGAGAAAGGCTAAAAAAGTTTCAGGAGACAATTGAAGCATTTATGCAATAAGGAAATATAATTGGATCAACCCAAGAAAAGCAAAGGATGCTTGAAGCCCAATTAAAAGGAGATGGGAGCTTTAACACTTCGAATGGAGTTCTTAACATAATTCATTTGAGCCCAACTTTTATAGAGAATCAAAGCCCAATCCAATTCGACCAAAGCATGGAGCTTAATCCCAAGGCATGTAAGCATAGGGATATAAGCCCAAAGTCAAAGATTCTTCTAAGAAATGCTTAGTAGCATGGTTTTCTAAATGTCTTAAGGAAATTTCTCTTATTAGTTGACTAATTTGTTATGTTGAGTTAGGATTCTTTAGTTAGTTACTTAGTTATTTAAGGAATCTTTAATTAAGGTATTTTATTCCTAAAAGTAAGTGTGACCAAATCTTGATAGTCAGTAAGATTATTTCTTTTAGTTTTGTTGTGTCAGTGAGATAGCTTTTCCAAATAGGATTAGGATTATGTAAATTCAACTAGGATTATGTAAGCCTGAATTAGAGAGAGCTTTCTAAGGTTTGTTGTCCTTTGATGCCCTAGAATGGGGGTTGAATAAGACAATGGCAAGTAAAAACAATTAAAGTTATGTGCAAAAATAATGAGAAATCGAGACAATCAATTTATAAAGGTTCGACACAATCCTACATATGTCATTTCCTCTAGTCTTTCACTAGAGCCTTTCACTATCTAGAAATCCTCCAAGTGTTATCAATCACGTTTACATTATTAGTTTTCAAGCTATTACAAGTATACTTTTGGGTGCTACTAAAACTGCTTCCCAAACTAGTTTGCAAGTACTACCTTAAACTTTTCACAAAAATGGTTTGGATCTTCTAAGATGTCTTAAACAAAAAACTTTCTCTAAAGAATTTACAACATAAAGATGAGAAAGAATACTCTCACTCAAGCAATAAACAATAAAGAATACACTCACAAGAATTGTTTGACTTGGTAAAGAGTTTTGAGATATGTCTTAAAGCTTGTTCTTCAACTCTATTCTGAAGATGAATTTTCCAATCTTTTGGCAAAGAACTTCCTTTGAAACTAGATCTCACTTGTTTTCACCTCTTATTAAAGATCTCTTTCGCAATAGAATATACTAACTTTTGACCATTTTTCTCTTTTTTTCATACTTAATTTTATTATGGGAGAGTCCTTTTATAGGCAGAGACACGAAACTAACCATTAGAAAGAAGGTTGTTACTCTATGTTATAAAGTAGTCACTCAACGCCTGTTGAACAATCTCTATGCTAATTGTTGGGTGAGAATACGACTTCAATGACCGTTAATTTCATTAAAAATCCCATTAGAACTAGTTGTTAAAGAGAGATTTATTTAAACACTCATCTTCTAACTTTCTTAATTTTTTAGTCATAAACTCCTTGAATGACCGTCGGAATTCAACTTCAACTCTAGTTGGGATACGAATAATTTTCAATGAAGTTTTCAAAAGGATGTGGATGTGATGCACTATGTTTAAGATTTTCTATAATGTCTTAATAGTTGTTGGCTTATTTTCAATGCCTATTGAATCTTTGAACATCTCCCATTGAAGGGTTCAAAAACTTTAGTTATGTCTTGGTGCTTTTCCAATGCATGTTGGCATATGTCCAATACTCGTGTCCAGACTTTGAGATTTTTGTTCACATCAAATCATTTGGTCCAATGCCTATTATGAAAACACAATGCCCATTGAGGTATCAATGTGCCACGCCTATTGTGAAAATGTAATGCCTATTGTAAAGGTCAACTTATGAAGTTTAAGTGTTTGAGTCAACCAACACATATTGTGCCTTGAAAGAGCCATTGTGAAGGGGTCCAGAACCTTTAACTCATATTTGGGTGTCACTTCAATGCTCGTTGAATAAGTTCAATGCCTGTTGAAATGTACCAACACTCGTTGGCTTTCCCAAAAATCTTTTTCTAAAAGCCTTTGATTAAAAGATTGATGTACCTAAAAAATCTTACACCCCAACTTAAATAAGAGTTTTAACTTATAGATATGTTTGTAATCATCAAAACAACCTTGGTTTACCAAGATTTCAAGCTAGTTCTAATATTCTTCCCCCTTTTTTATGATGATAAACAATCTATTTAAGGATAAATAATCTTATAGGGAATGTACATCAAATAAATCTTAAGTATAACAGACAAGTGCATAAGGTATAATGGATCATTTTACTCCTTTTTTTTATTATTATTTAAGCACTATTAGAACAATTTATATAAACCAAGTTCTTTACAAAACAAATCCATACAAACCATAAGTCATATACATTTCATTTTCCTTAACTTGCCTTACTCTTTCATAATTTCTTCCCCTTACTTATAACATTCTAAGTTCTTTAGTTATTTCTCCCCTTTTGTCATTATAAAAAAAAATCAAAACATAAGTATAAAAATAACCAAGGTAACTCAAATAGGGATAAGTAAAGTGAGAGAATGCTTATATAATTAAAGAAATGTCATCCTTTACATTAACATTTTGAGAAAATAAAGAAAAAATAATTGAAACAAAGATAAATATGCAACATGAAGATGATTAGAGGTGAGGGTTCTAAGGAAGGTTCTAAGGCTTGTCCTTGGGCTTTGTTGCTGCATCTAATTCTGTTGGAGTGGTTGGACTTCCAAGTGGTAAATTTGGCCTTCATATAATCAAATATAGAGTTTAGTTGACATCCTTCATATCCCTTTGAAATTTTTGAACCTTTTGGTGAAGGGAGATAGTGGAGGATTTAACCATTTGAACAACACTAAAGATTGTTTCCAGCTTATCAAAGACTTTTGCTCAAAGTTTGAGAAAGAAGTAGTGGTAGCAGAAGCATGAGCACTAGTTCCAGTTTCTTCTACTATAGCAATCCCTACTTGAATGGCTTCCTCAACCTCTTTATCATGTTGTTATGGTTGAATTATTTCTCTTTCTTCTAGAATTCTATTTATTAAGCTAGAGTTAAGCCATTGAAGAATGCCAATGCTCAACAACATCTTCTCACAAATGGATTCATTATGTGGCAGTTTCTCTAACATAATGTTCATTTCCTCATGTTCTTCTTTTATTGAGGGTATAACCTTTCCATGCTTAGCAATCCTATTATATAATGCCCCAACATGAACTCATTCCCTTTGTCCATTTAACCATCTATCCTTTGCATTAGGAATAAGGATGTTGTTAATCTTCTGTTTATTCTTTATGCAACAAATATATAATGGGTTTGTGATGGTTCAATTACCATTTGATTGTGCTTTGTAATTCATATTGCAGGTTATGAATTGATAAGCTATCCTTAAGGCTTAGCTTTTTATTTTTAATGCCTTAATATTATTATTGTTCTAGTTGCATTTTCCATCCATGATTGACTTCTAAAATTGGTTCATATCCACTTTAAAGGTAAGAAGATGCACTGTTATTCTAGTAGTGGTGGCATTGAAACATTTCGCCAACTCATTTGGCCTTAAAGTATATTTCTCACCAAAGAGTCTAAAGTTGAATGTCCCTTCTTATTCATATGCATGGTAATCACTTCCTGGAACTTCTAAGGTGGTTAGAAATTCGATAGTAAGCTCCAAATAGGAGGGCTCTTTTATGTAACAAAAAAGTTCCCACCCTATCCCCGTCATATGATCTTCTACTTGTTATGATAATCTATACCTCTGTAAATCACCCAATTCAAAAACTTTACCTCCCTAAAGATGTCTTTTGAGGAGTTTGAGGGCTAATTCCTTCTTATTCTCTATTTTGATGTGGACTTTATGGAGAATAAGAGGGGTTTGCTTTGTTTCTATCTCCTTCACTTTTCCTTTTGATTCTTTGATAGATTTAGTTTTCTTTGAGGATTAAGGTGTTGAGGATGGTTCAGATGATCTTTTCTTTTGTTGTGCAAGCATTGAGGGTAAGTTTTCCTCAGTTTTTGAACTTAAATATAAGGGTTGTGGGTTTTTCCTAACCGGTTGTATGTATCTCTTAGTCAATTCAACTTTGGGTGCCATTTGCTTTGGTGTTTGATGAATGATGAAAGTGGAAAGCAAAGCAAGTAGCAGCAAATGCAGATACATAGAGAGAAGGAAAGAGAGCCAAGACACAGTAAAAACAAATGTAAAAGAATTTTAAGGTTTAGGGGATTTATATAGAAGTTTGAAGAGTTTCCTATTTCTTTAAAAAATATGACCGTTGGGAGTGTTCAACGACTATTGTAATTTAAACAATGGTATAAAAGATAAAATGTGGAACTGACCAATAACACAATGGTCATTAGCAAACTTACAACGGTCGCTGGCCATATTTTCCAAACCAAAACTAAGTTTAAAAAGGATATTCCAAATAAACAAACATTTTGAAAACTTAATTGACGTAAATTATTAATCAAACTCAATGATATAGTCCTGAATTCAATTAATATAGGGACATTTGATTAGGATAATACATAGTGAAAATCTTGAGATTATAAAGTCTAAAGACTTTAATGGTAATCATTTTAAGCAAAAGTCAACCAATATATCAGTCATCAAACAATCAACAATTAAGCATGAATCATTAAGGGTGAAAAAGAAGAACTTGTTGATGTTAACTCAATGTACTTCGACCAATCACTCCAAGTTCTCTTTTTATGTATTACATCCTTTCATCATAAATAGGTTTAGTGAAAATATCTGCTAGTTGATGGTTAGCATTAACAAATTCCAATACAATATCACCATAATTAATATGAGCCATAATAAAGTAATGTCTTATATCTATATGCTTACTCATATAATGCTAAATGGGATACCTAGACAAGTTAATGACAATAGTGTTATCACATTTGATGGCCACTTGATTTGCATTAACCTTGTAATCAAGAAGTTGTTGCTTCATCCATTGGATTTGAGCACAATAAATACCTGCCACCACATACTCAGCTTCAACAGTAGATAAAGCAACTGAATTTTGCTTTTTGCTATTCCAAGACCCTAAACATTCACTAAGTAATTGACATGTGTCTGAAGTGCTTTTCCTATCTAGGTTACAACCAACAAAATCAACATTTGAAAATGTTTTTTAACTCAAATGAAGAACTTTTAGGATACCAAAGTCCTAAGTTGGAAGTACTAATAAGGTATTTGAGTATGTGTTTTACAAAATTCATATGAGACTCTTTAGGATTATACTAATATCTACCATATAAACACACATTGAACATAATATCTGGTCTAGATGTTTTTAGATAGAGAAAATTATCAATCATACCTCTATACAACTTTTGTTCCATAACCTTACCATGTTCATCTATGGTTAGCTTGATATTGGTGCTCTTTGAGTTTTACATGGTTTGTTATTCTCCATACTAAATCTTTTGATTAGTTCCCTTGTATATTTGGCTTGGTTGATGAAGATTCCCTTTTTCCATTGTTTGATTTGCAATTTGAGAAAAAACTTGAGTTTTCTCATCATACTCATTAAAATTCACTTTTCATTACTTTTGAGAAATCTTCACACAAGCAAACATTAATGGCACCAAAAATGATGTCATCTACATATATTTATACGAGTAATAAGTCTCCATCGAAAAGAGTGTTATGTCTACCAACCCTTTAAAAAACCCTTTCTTTATAAGAAGTTGTTCAATCTTTCATACCATTCTCTTAGAGCTTGCTTTAAGCCATATAAGGCTTTGGTGAGCTTGAACACATGGTTATGAAAGTAATGGCTTTCAAAACCAGTGGGTTGTTTAACATACAATTCTTCATCAATGTAGCCATTAAGGAAAACACTGTTGACATCCATTTGATATAAATTAAAATTCATATTAGATGCAAATGCAAGTAAAATCCTAATGGCTTCCAACCTTGCTACTGGAGCAAAGGTTTCATCAAAGTCAATTCCCTTTTCTTGTTTATAGCCTTTGGCTATTAACTGAACCTTGTTTCTAACGATGGTTCCATGTTCATCAAGTTTATTCCTAAAAACCCACTTGGTTCCAATAATTGAATGTTTTTTAGGTCTAGGAACTAAGGTTCATACTTTATACCTTTCAAACTGATTGAGTTCATCTTGCATAACAAGTACCCATTTTTCATCTTTTATGGCCTCATCTATGGCCTTAAGCTCAATAAGGGAAACAAAAGCAAGATTGGTGCATGCATTTCTAAATAATGATCTAGTAGTTACGCGACTTGAAGGATCATTAATGATGAGATCTCTTAGATGATCTTTCTTGAAGACCCAGTCCTTTTCTAGTTGAGTTTGGTCTTCATTTGGAATGCGAAGAGCTTGATCAGAATTTTCTTTACTCCTCATCTCTTATGGCTTATCCACATTCTTCCCTTCTTTTCGTATATTCAACTCACTCATGGGACCTGTAAGATCATCAACATCTTCTTATATTCTTAAAGAAATGGGCTCAGATTCATCAAAAACAATATTTATAGACTTCTCAATAACAAATGTTCTCTTGTTGAAGACCCTATAGCCCTTGCTAATAGTAAAGTATCTAAGGAAAATTTCTTTATCATATTTGGAGTAAAATTTCCTAAGATTGTCTTTAGTGTTTAAAATAAAGCACTTATAATCAAAGACTTTAAAATATGCAATCTTGGGCTTCCTATTGTTCCATAACTCTTAGGAGTTTTCTTCAACAAGGGTTTGACTAATACTCTATTTAAAACATAACAAGAAATGTTTACAGTTTCAACCCATAAATACTTAAGAAGATTATACTCATTCAGCATAGTCGTAGCCATCTCTTGAAGAGTTATATTGTTCTTTTTTACCACACCATTCTGTTATGGAATTATAGGAGTTGAGAAGTTGTGTAAGATACCATTCTTAGCATAAAAACTATGGAATTTAGCATTCCTAAACTCTCTTCCATGGTCACTTCTAATTGCAAAGATTTTCAAATCCTTTTGGTTTTGAATTCTCTTGGCATAGGTCTTAAATGCATCAAAACAAGAGTCTTTGTGTGGGAGGAACAACACCTAAGTGAACCTAAAGTAGTAATCTACTATGACAAATGCATAATGCATGCCTCATAAGCTAGACATTCTAAAAGGTCTAAGCAAATCCATATGAAGCATTTGCAAAGGTCTAGTTCGACTTACCTTGTTCTTGGCTTTGAATCAAGATTTTACCTATTTTCTGTTTTGACATGCTTCATAAACTCCTTCCTTTGCAAACATAATTTCTGGCAGACCTTCAACCAAGTTTCTCCTTTCAGCTTATTGAGGAGTTCCATGCGAGCATGTCCTACCTTTAAATGCCTATTTTACCTTCATTTATTATAGATACTAGACACTTTGCATCAATGTTTAATAAGAGAATTTAAGTTAATGATATAAATGTTATGAATTCTCCTACTAATGAACAAAATTTTGTTGTCACTCATCCTTGACACATAACAAGCCTATGGTTCAAACTTAATTTTGACCTTTCTCACAAACCTGACTTACACTCAACAGATTATGTTTGAGTCCATCAACAAGCAAAACTTTATCAAGAATAGGTGAATCAATTTTTGTCTAACTTTACATATGCCAATGATTTTGGCTTTCCTATTGTCCCCAAAAGATATATTCCAAAGTCCTTTAGTTTTCTCTAATTGAGTGAAGAACCCCTTTCCTCCTATCATGTTCTTTGAACACCCACTGTCTAGATAGCACTCTTTCTTTCCAACTTGGGATTTCAGGCATGTCTATAAAAATAAAGAGAATTAAGTCATAGGTACCTAATCTTCTTGGGTCCTATAAGGTTAGTTCTAGCCATCTGAACATCATTGTTTCCAATAAGATAATGATAAGCAATGCGGCCACAGTTACCACAATAAAATCATTCACCATTAAAATGAATAAGTGTCCTATTCCTAGGTGGAGTATGCACATAGTGTTTATGAGATTTATAACTCCTTTGAACTAATTGTCTTGGAGTGTTTCTCATGTGAAGTGCTTTCATAAAAGGTGTATACCTATATATATAATTATGCCAATTTCTATGCCTTTAAAGACTTTGCCTCTTCAGCTTGTAAGAATAATACATGTAAGCACAATTGGCTTTAGAAGGAGCATGTCTCATTTTTTTGTTAATAGGATGAGACTTCACCTTTGTATCATTGGTCATGGCATTTGCCTTATTGGGAACTTTTGCCATTTTCATTAGTTTAGGCATGCTAAATTCCTTAGCCTTGATAAAGACTGTATTGGAAGTAGAAGTAGTATAGGTAGTAGCATTATATCCTAATCCATGTTTAATGGATGGGCTCCTTTGAATTTCAAGGATGGAGTTTAGTTTTTCCTTTCCTTTAATGAATTTGCTAACATTATCCCCAAGCTTAGAATTCTCAACTAGAAACTCAACCACCTTAGTTAGAGTCTTTTAACTCTTAGCACAATCCTTTAGGGATTTATTCTTTTTCATAATAGTGGAGGTGTTAGACCTGAGAGTCTAAACTTTCATGACCAGCTTGGTGATAATTGAATATAGCTCATCTATAGAATAGGAATCAATAGGTTTTACCTCATTCCTACCATCGCTATCAATATCATTATTGAATGAGTGCTCACTTGAGTACTCATATGATCTTTCCTCAATTATAATGAGACAAAGATTGGCTAGCTCTTTTTTAGTGTCCTCCTCATTAGGTTTGGAGTCCCTTGTATTATCCCAAGTAGCCTTCTACACTTCCTTATCTTTTTTAGAGGTGTATTTCTTAGCAAAAGCTTTGTTCTTATTTACTTTGGGACAATCTAACTTGATGTGTCCTTTCTCATTGCATCCATAGCAAACAAATTGATTTTTACTATTTTTTTTTCTTATATCTCCTTGCCCTTTTGCTCTTTGAGAGAAATCTTTTTACTTTGTTTGTTATGAGGACAAATTGTTCATCTTTACTGTTGTTTTCATAATTACTAGAAGAAAATGTTAACAAACAAGAAGAAGAAGGGGATTCAGAGTGTACCTCTTTGGCTTTTAAGGCCAAGTCTTTCTTTCTTTCTCATTCTAAAGCTTTAAGATGTCTTCTCAAGAGTGATTTCATGAGACAAAAGCTTTCCTATGAGTTCATATAAATATAGGACTTCCAACTTATTATCCTCCTCTATGGCTACCTTTTTAGCTTCCCACTTGTCCTTGGGAAGAGTTCTTAGGATCTTTGCAACCATATCATCATTAGAGTAGGACTTCCCAAAAGTTTTGAGAGTGCCCACAATGTCAATGAACCTATTGTACTTCTCAGTAATGGATTCAACAAGCTGGTATACAAATGTTTATACATGTAAGTATGCATTTGTATCTTTTTATTTTTAACTTTGTTGGTGCCTTTATGCTGAGTTTGTAAAGTGTCTTAGATTTTTTTTATCGATGTGCATATTTGTAACTTTGCATACTAAGATTTGTGGATAGCACAAAAGAGAACGTGCATGGCTTGTCTATTTTTTAGATTTGAATTATTTTCTTCCACTGTTAATTAACTCTTGGGTTTGGGAACAAGAATATCTCTAACCAATTTAGTTGGAACTTCTCTTCCTCCTTCGACAATGTCCTATAGATTTATGGTTTTACTGCCTATAAAGATTTCCATATAGTTTTTCCAATACCTGTATTCATTCCTTTGAAGAATGGTGGTTTATGAATTGATTGTGATTCCTCATGACTTGCCATGATCTTTACTTAGAATATTTAAGCCTTGATAAAAAGAGACACGCTCTGAATCTAATTTTTGTCCATTAATGCCCTAAAAGGGGGTTGAATAGGGCAATGACAAGTAAAAACAATTAAAGTTATGTGCAAAAATAATGAGAAATTAAGATAATTAATTTATAGAGGTTCAACACAATCTTACCTATGTCCTCTCCTCAAGTCTTTAACTTAAGCCTTTCACTCTCTAGATAGCTTCCAAGTTTTATCAATCACCTTTACACTAGTAGTTTCCAAACACTATCAAGTCATTACAAGTAGACTTTCGAGTGTTACTAAAACTGTTTCCCAAAGTAGCTTACAGGTACTTCCTTAAATCTTTCATTAAAATGGTTTGGATCTTCTAAGATCTCTTAAACTAAAAACTTTCTCTAAAAATTTTACAACTTTAAGATAAGAAAGAATACTCTCACTCAAACAATAAACAATAAAGAATACACTTGTAAAAATTGCTTGATTTGGTGGAGAGTTTTGAGATATGTCTTAAAGCTAGTTCTTAAACTCTATCTTAAAGATGAAATTTACAAACTTTTGACAAAGATCTTCCCTTCAAGCTAGATCTCACTTGTTTTCACCACTTTATTAAAAATTGCTTTCACAATAAAATATACTTGCTTTTGACTATTTTTCTCTTTTTTCATACTAAATTTTATTATGGGAGAGTCCTTTTATCGGTCGAGACATAGAATTAGCAAATAGAAAGAAGGCTATCACTAAATGTCATGAAGTAGTAACTCAATGCCTATTAAACAGTCTTCACATCCATTATTGCGTGAGAATACAATTTTAATAGTCATTGATTTCACTGAAATGTCCACTGGAACTAGCTGTTAGAGAAAGATTTGTTTAAATGCTTCTCTTACAACTTTCTCAATTTTTTAGGAACCAATACCTTCAACGACTGTTGGAGCTTCTCAATGCCTATTGGAATTCAACTTCAACTCTAGTTGGGATATGAACAATACTCGTTGAAGTTTCCACAAGGATGTGGACTTCATGCTTTTTTTTTCAAGATTTTTTATAGTGTCTCACTGGTTGTTAGCTTATTTTTAATGCCCATCAAAAGTGATCCCAATGCTTATTAAATCTTTAAGCATCTCCCATTAGAGGGTCCAAAAACTTTAACTTTTTGTGGGTGCTTTTCTAATGCCCGCTAGCATAAGTCCATCACTGTAACATCTCCATCCACATTCATTGGCATTATCACATGAACATATTCATTGCATAAATGATTTAAAATCCCACATGAATATATGCATTGGATAAATGGTCATTTAGACGTGTGAATTGGATAAGCACAATAATTACACTTGCACCATTGCATTTGGGACACTTGAACATATATATAATGTTTTTATAGTTGCATAAAAAATTATCTTATGTTGTATGCATATTATAGCATCTTAAATAATGGTGTTATAAAGCTTATTCAAAAGTATAAAGAGCATCTAGGGATCAGGAGATGGATAGATGTGCTTAAGGAGTGAAGAAGAGGGACTAAAAGAGGAAAGTGAAGTTCCAACCAATGGAAGTGAAAAACCATGATTATGTCTTCTTGCAATAGGTTTACAGGTGGAATTTTTCACCCTTTAGGATCAGAATAGATAGGTTAAACATGAGGGATAGTAGAAGAAAGAGAGAGCTAAGAAAAAAAAAAAAGAAAAGAAAAATAAGAAGAATAAGAAGAAGAAAAAGAAGAAAAATAAGAAGATGGAGAAGAGTGAGCTACCTAGGAAAGAATCCTATGGTTTTCTGATTCTGGGATAATAGGTAAATTAATTTATCTTCTTCTCACATGAAATTAACCCCTCATGACATACTAATCATGCATGGTTAATGAGAATAATGGAGTATTTGAGCTAGAACTATTGGATGGAAGTTGAAATTCAAGAGAATAAGAGTTGATTGTGTTGGTTTTGTTATTAGAGCAGAATTTTGTACCCATGATCTCATAACCCTAGAAGAGGAATTAGGGAAAATGAAAAAAAAAAAAGAAAGTTGTAGCTTTATGCCCCATCTAAATTCATATAAAACATTTTTGCTTTATTTTGTGTGTGTGAGCAGGCAAAGCTCCTTCATTAGGGCTGGTTTACAACCAACTAAAATTACATTAGTTATTCTATTTTCATATATTGTGATGACTTTATGTGCTTATTTAGACAAAGTGTAAAAATGAAATTTGTAGAGTTATATCCCCTCTAAATATCTGTAAAGCAGTTTTGATTGATTTGCTGTGTGAAAAGAGATATGGCTCATTGATTGTGACCGACCCTGTACCTAAGTGATACCTTATTTATCTTTTAATTTTGTTTTCGAAGAATTTGATGGCTATAGATTTAGAATTTATTGATGTGTTAAACAATAAAGTTGTATATTTATATATTATATACATTCCTATAAAATATTTTTGCCAAATTTAGCATGGTTGTTGAGATATTGCCCCTTCATCATGACTAATTATCACTATGTTAAAAATCTGCTCACCCTGAGATTAGTCATTTATTTTAGTGAATTTATAGACTAAATTAGACAATAAGTAAAACATGAAAAATGTTCCTTTATATGTTGTATAATTTATGGTAGATCATTTTTGCAATTTGATGTTTACAATTTGAGATATACCTAAGAAGGTAAGACCTACTTAGATTAAGATGACATTGAAATAGGGTACAATTCAAAAATTTACCACATTTTATGTGTATCTTATATTGGCCTCAAATTTGAATATGTTGTATCATTAGGTCTCTAGTTTATTTCTAAAAAAGAATAAATTCATTTGGATAAGTATATCTAGAGTTATTGTTGTTAGAGTGTATCAAGCTCAGGCTGCCACATAAGGAAAATATGCATAAACACTAGGTCCAGTTACATGGATCATGCCATAGTTGCATAACAAGCATTCATAATCATTTTGACATACTTATAACCATGTATGTATCAAATATAAGGATCTCAACACTTTGAGGAAGCCCTAGAGAGAGAACCAAACTTGTCATAAAGGTTGGTCACATTAAAGGTGAGTAAAAACCATAATTAGATTCTAATGTGTATGTGTGATAATTTTATGATATGATTATGTTAATGTGTATGTGTGATAATTTTATGATATGATTATGTTCCATTATATGTATATGTGATTGAATTGTTACATTGTACATGTTTCAACAAAACAAGTGAGAATTATATGCTCCTAATGATTACTTGGTATACCATTATCAATGAAAACTTCCTTATGGAACTAAAAGGATGTTATGACCGGCTTGTCAAACACTTGCAAATCACTTGGAAAAGGGACCAATATGTCCTATTGGCATATGTTATTGATTAAATGATCTACTTGTTATATGTTGGCTAGCAAAATCAAATGTCACTTGAATCACATGAATTCCAAGGAGTAGTGTTTGCCTTGCAAGGTCACGACAAAATCAATCTATTACATTTGCACTTGCATATCAATTGTTATACTTATAATATATACTGATGATATTAAATTGTTGGTTATGCCATAAGCATCTGATTATTATTTTTATTCATTGAGTCACAACTCGCCAAATCACAATTACATTTTTCAGATATTGAAGCATAGGGATTGGACACTTTGGTGCTTAAAATTTTGCATAGATACACATGGACCATAGGTCATCAGCTAAATTCCAACTCTCTCTCCTTGTGTCATGTACATATATCAAGATAAGAACTAGTTTATAATCACTAGCCTTGAACATTAGTTAAAATGCATGTACACTAAATAAATATTGGATTGTGTATGCGTGATGAATAAACATCTATGCGTATGTATTTTTGGACATGAATGCAATGATTTGTAAATGAAGATGGTCATTACGGTTTTTTATATTAGATGTAATAGCCATATTCATTTTACAAAACTCATATCATTCATGTCCAAAATACATATGCATAAAGGTTTTATCCATCCTACACACACAATCCAACATGTATTTATTGTACATATATGTATATGACATAAGGAGAGAGAGAGAGTTGGGATTCAGTCGACGACCTGTGGTCCATATGTCTTAATGTAAAACTCAAAGCAACTAAGTGTCCAATTCTTATTCTTCAGTATTTGAAAAAATTTTGCGATTTGGTGAGTCGCCACTCAGTGAATAAAAACAATAATCAAATTCTCATGGCATAATCCATAATCAAATATCATCAAGATACATTGCAAGTATAACAATTGACTATACAAGTGCAAATGTAATAGCTTTGTTTTTCTCGTGACCATGCAAGGCAAACATTGCTCTCGGGATATTCATGTGATTCATGTAACATATGATTTGGGACCTATTGGTCCATCTTCCTGTAATTTATTTGACATGTGATTTGGGACCTATTGGTCCATCTTCCACCTGATTTGCAAGTGTTTGACAAGTCGGTCACAATGCCCTTTTAGTTCCATATGCAAGTGCTTATTCACAAATGATATGCCAAGTAATCTTTGAGAGCATTTGATTCTCACTTGGCATGTATTCTCATGTAACATGTAACAATTCAATCATTCTCACTTGATTTATATTTTCATGTAACATGTAACAATTCAATCATATATATACATGTAATAGAACATAATCATATCATACAATTATCACATACACCCATTGAATCCAATTATGGTTTTTACTTACCTTTTGATGTTACCAACCTTTACGGTAGGTTTGGTTCTCTCTCTAGGGCTTCCTCAAAGTTTTGAGATCCTAGAATTTGATACATACATGGTTGTAGGTATGTCAAAATGATTATGAATGCTTGGTATGCAGTTATGGTATGATCCATACAAGTGGACCTAGTGTTTATGCATATATTCCTAATAGGGTAGCCTGAGCTCGCTACACTCTCACAGTAATAACTCTAGATATACTGATCCAAATGACTTGATTCTTGCTTTCTAACTAACTAGACACATAATGAGACAACATATTCAAATTTCAGGTCAACATCTGACACACACAAAATGTGGTGAATTTTTAAATGTTGCCCTGTTGCAGTGTCCTCTCAATCCGAGTAGGTCTTACTCTGTTAAGTGTATCTCAAATTATACAAATCCAATTACAATAACAATCTACTATCAGTTACAAAACATATAAAAGAACATTTTTCATGTTTTACTCATTGCCTAATTCAGTCTATAAGGTCACCAAAATGAAGGACTAATCTTAGAGTGAGCAAGTTTGTAACATGTTGACAACCAGTCATGAAGAAGGAACAATATCTCAACAACCATGCTAGATTTGGCATGAAAATATTTCAAAGGAATGTATATCAGACATAAATATACAACTTTAAAGTTTGGACCATCATCAAATTCTGAATATATGGCCATCAAATACTTAGAAAACAGAGTAAAAAGAAAGGTAGGTTTCACCCCAGTACAGAGTCAATCCCAATCAATGAGCCATAACTCCTTCCACACAACAAATCAATCAAAACTAGTTTATAGGTGTTTAGAGAGGACATATCCTACAAATTCCATGTTTTACACTTTGTCAAAATCAGAACATAAAGGCATCAAAATATAAGAAAACAAAAGACTAAGATCATTTCGGTTCGGATTTGACCTAGTCCTACTAAAGGGGTCATATCTCCTCACATACACAAAATGAAGCAAAACTGTTTCATACACATTTATATGAGACATAAAGCAACAACTTTCATATTTTGTACTTTCCCTAATTCCTCTTCTAGAGTTATGAAATCATGGGTGTAATATTCTGCTCTAACAGTAAAATCAATAGAATCAGCTCTTGCTCTCTTTGTTTATAACTTCTATCTAAGAACTCTACTTCAATTACTCCATAATTCTCACTAACCATGCATGATTAACATGTCATGAGAGGTTAAAAGTTGAGAAGAAGATAAATTAACTTACCTACTATCCCAGAATTAGAAAACCTTAGGCAGCTCACTCTTCTCCCTCTCTTCTTCTTCTTCTTCTTCTTTAGCTCTCTCTCACTCTCTTTCTGAAATACCTCTCGAATTACCCCTCAATTCTACCCTAATTAGCAGATATAAACTTATTATAATAATATAAAATCATGGTACTTCATTTCCATTGGTTGGAAGGTCACTTTTCCTCTTTTAGTCTCTCTTCTTCACTCCTTAAGCACCTTCATCCATCTCTTAATCCCTAAATGCACCTTATACTTTTAATTAAGCTCTAAAACGCCATTATTTATGATGCTATAACATGCACACAATATAAAACAATTTGCCATGCAACTATACAAACACTACATATATGTTCAAGTGTCCCAACTATAACAGTGCAAGTGTCATTATCATGCTTCTACAAATCGCATGACTAAATGATCATTTGTCCAATGCATATGTTCATATGGGATTTCATATCATTTATGCAATGAATATGTTCATGTGATAATGCCAATGAATGTAGATAGGGATGTTACATAATATGTCTTATTAGTTAGCTTCTAGTATTAGCTATGAAATGTTTGATCAAGGTACAATGATATAATCATTGTGATGCTAATAAATAATAGGAAATTTAACATAACCAAAATAATATAGAATAGACACTCTTTCATATTCTATGATTGATTAGAACATATATAATGAAGGGATCAAATTACACTAATAACCATCTTACCAAGGGTATATGATTAGACCACCTTGAACATTCCTAATTATTAATTGTTAAGCTGTATAAGCTAGGTAATCATGATCTTTAAATATCAGGCTAATAATTAGAAAATGAATAATAAATTAAAGTATTTAATTTATCTAATCCTAAATTAATTATTTAAAACTATGACTCATATTTATTATCAAATAAGTTAAGAAACCTAAAAGGTGTCACACATAAGGACAAAGATGAAAGATTAAAATGGACTAAGTATGGACTTATTTGGAGGTTGTTTCCATGATTAAATGGTTAGTTATAACAATTTAATAAGTGTAGGGTCCTATATGTAATTTAGTTATATGGGCTAACTTTCCCTAATGAAATTAGGGTTTTAAGAGTTCCTATATATATGTGTGTGTGTGTGTGTGTGTGTGTGTGTGGAAACATGAATGGCTGATGAATGAGTGAAAAGCAAAAGAAAGGAAAAACATTCTTGATAGTAGCAATCAAAGCTTACCACCTCCCTCTCTTTTATTCAGTTTACCTTGGAATTTGCTTCTTAGGGATTCCTTTATCTTAGCTCATGTGGACACTATTAGAGGTAGTGCATATAATGTGTGGATAACTATAGTTTGCTACAACCCAACTACAATGAAGCTAAAAAGATAAAGTAAGGGGATTTAGACACAATAAGGTAATTTTTTTTAACTTATTCTTAATTGATTATAATAGCAATACAATTAAAATCCATGGGTTTGAAAAATAAAAAAAATTAAATATTTTTCTATATTAGCTATGCATAAGACTTAGCTTAAACATAAATTTTCAATAATGGTATCAAAACTTCCATTAAATTGGTATTATGATGCACTTCATGATTATGTTATTATTAATATCAATTATATTGATTATATTCAAAGTTTATTATTCTAGCTCAAAAATTAATGTTATTAAATATGATTTAATAATAAAAAATTTAGCCATTAAATTTTTGTTTGAATAGCTTTAAAATACCATGGACTTGTTTCATAGAGAAAGAAGGGAGATTAGCATTTGGAAAATCCTAAGTGATTTTGCTTAAGCATGAAAGGCTTGTGTAATTGGGTATTTTTCTTACTTATTTTAATTTTATTTTTGATTTTTCATAATATTAAACCATCCATTAGAGCTTGTTTTAATATCTTAAAAGTAGAAAATTATTGGAAGCATATTTGCAAAACTTAGAACTTGAATTAATCTTATTAATGTTCTTATGCTTGAATTGTTCTTGTTCTTGAATTAATTTTTTAGCAACTAGTTTTAAAATTTTAAATATTGATTTTGATTATATATATTAGTTTAAATTAAGAAAAATCATTTAAGAAAAATCAATTTTGTCATCCACAATTGATTAAGTTAGCAATGGAGAGAAAATAGGCTTGAATGTATAAGTTGTGATCTTTTTTCACTTGGTAAAGCTTGACTAGCTATGGAGGGGATTGCCATCATGAGTTAGAGCTATTTAGAATGGTTTTAAAATATCTTGAGAATTTTTGAGAGATCATCAATATTTTTTTAAGTCATGGTTAGCCTTACGACTACTGGATTTCACCAAAATTGCACCATATGTCCTTCTAGAAGAAGGGAGATGCCTCTTTCTTCCATTACCCCTTTTGCCACCATGAGAGTGCTACACTTATAAAAACTTTAGGGGTAGGGTTTTTTTAAATGTTAGAAGCTACTATCCTAAGTTTGGTGGTGATTGGATTTATCCGAGTAAGGGTACTTTAGGGTTTAAGATTAAAGCAATCCTCAAACAAGTAGCATTATGTTAGTTGTTATCTTTTAGCTATTTAATTTCCTCATTACATTTTAATTCTATTTTAATTATTTTAATCAAATGTAATTTTTTAAAATAATTTGATTGGCTAAAATTTATTTTACTTAATAAAATATGATTTTTTCTCCTTAAGTTAAATAGAAAAAAGAAAATATAGTAATTATGAGCGCCTCAGATGTTTCGTGGTTGCGTTTAAATGAGTAGAATCTTGCTTGCAACTCCATTCTTTTTATTGTTCATTAGGGGATCGAGAGGACAGTGGTCTTTATAATAGTAATGGCGCCTAAATATGGCACACATTTGCATCAATGGGGGATCCTTTAGACTTGCACATGTTTAAAGCTTTAAGCCCTAGTGATGGTCATCAGGGGACCATGACAAGACAATACATTGGTACCATCCGAGGGAAATGCAGAGTCGCTACCCAATTTTGGTCAAGATAAGAATCTGAGAAAGGTAGAATTTAAAACTAATCTAAGTTAATTAAAAGGCCTAATTTGTCTTCACCCCATCAGAGATCGGGTTCGTAAATTGGGTAAGGCTTAGGGAAAAGGTTAGGCACCCCTAAATTGATTAGATATTAGGATTCAACCTTTAGGCATCTTTGGTTCACTTTTAATGTTTTAACTGACTTATTGAGGAGTTCGATTATTGCCCCTAAACATATATGTAAGTGCAATCCATTTAGATAAACCAACCCATCAAACTAGGGAATGGGGGGTCATGCAATCATGGTATGAGGTAAACATGCATCATCCATTCACACATAACATCCATAAGAGGGGGTGGGGATCATGCATTCATGTTATAGGGTAAACACACATCATCTATTCACACATTACATCTATAATAGGGGATGCGGATTATGCATTCATGGTATAAGGTAAATATGCGTTGTCTATTCACATATAACATCCATAAAAGGGGACATAGCTAAAGCCAAGTCCTTGTTCTAATCCCAAGTACTCACGCCTAT
The DNA here is from genome assembly GCA_949677035.1 of Omphalea diandra. Classification (NCBI taxonomy): domain Eukaryota; kingdom Viridiplantae; phylum Streptophyta; class Magnoliopsida; order Malpighiales; family Euphorbiaceae; genus Omphalea; species Omphalea diandra. The sequence continues at coordinate 22,559 of CATIWR010144464.1, forward strand.
ACCTCAAAGAAGAATCAAGTTAGTAATGAATCACATGAAAATAAATAAGTAAAGGAATCTAAAGTAAACAAAGAAAGGAAAGTAAGGTCTATAATGATCACCATACCATATCTCTATAGTTAAGGTGCCTAGCATATATCTAAGTCCAAGATAACATATTCAATCATCATAAACTAGAATTTATAGCTCATAACACACATACACAAATGCATGAATAATAGATAGAAGAAAAGAAATGAACATACACACACACACACACACACACAATGCATTTAGAGGATATTTGGTAGCCTAAGGTAAAGATTCACTCAAGTAAGGTCCTAGGGTCATTGAACCCTCACTCACATTGCTCATAAAAAGCTAAAACATCTATGCAAAATCTAACATGAGAGTAGTTAGAATGCCCACAACAGTCCAAAGGATCAAAATACTAGAAAAAACTATTCACATAACTAGTCATGGACTTTAACACAAAGAGCAATATCAAGGTCAAAGGAATGTTGAGTTCCTCTCTTGGTTATCTCCTCAAGATGTCAAACAAAAACAAGAAAAATAGAACTTGGAACTCAAAGGAAAGAGAAAACACAATGCATCTAATCAAGGTATCAAAATAACTAAAAAATGCTATTCATATGACATTATGCATTCTAACACAAAAAGGATTACCAAGGTTAAGGAAAACTTGAGTTCTCTCTTAGTTATCTCCTCAAGATGTCAAAATAGAAACAAAAGCTTGACTTAAAGTCAAAAGGAATTAGAAAATCATATAAGCATTTTAAGTGAAAAAAGTAAAGAAAACCATTTTGAAAGCTAACCAAACTTCATTTTGAAGTGTAAGGTGTCCTAGACCATAAAGTCTTATTGTATTCTATCATTAGGGTCATCAAACATCCTAAACAAACCCTCTCAAAATCAAGAAATTTAAAGAGAAGAAGATAAAGATTTTCTGTTAGATTGCATGAAACCTAGGTTGTATGACTATGGATATGGATTATATAGCTTAGGAAGAGGGTTGTACAACTTACTAACAAAGTTGTACAACCCTCATTTTATAGGTTTTAAATAAAAAAAGAGGGGGAAATGGGGAAGAAGAAGAAGAGAAAGGGGAGTCTCTAGGATGTTCCAATAGTGTGTTTGCCCTAAAAAGCTCATGGTTAACTTAATATCCTCCAATATTGCTTAGGGAATGCACAAACATAAAGCAAAAAAGGTCTAGTGCTACCTTGGAGAGGGTTGGATAAGTTTACAATTTTAGTTTTTTTTATGTTTGAGGGTGTTTAGGAGACGATTTATGCAGAGTGACCTTACCTATCCTATCTCTTCAAAATTTGGGGTATTTATAGGTATTGAGGTGGGTGCATAGTGCCAAAAATAGTTCTAGCTACAACATGGATTCATCTAATCACAAAGAAGAGGAGTGTTGTAGTAGAATTAGGGTTTGCATGTGGGCTTTACAACCAAAAATGGATTGTACATCTATGTGTTAGTTATACTGCCTTAGGGTTTAATGGGGGGAACCACTTCCAAAAAGTTCCATAAGTTAGGGTTTTAGCAAGGTTGTACAACTATAGGAAAGGCTGTAAAACCTTGAATTAAGGGTTGTACAACCCATCTAGCTTGGTTGGCAGTCCCTTGACTAGGCTAGAGCTTAGTCTTTAGGCTTGGTTTTAAAATTCTCCAAGGTTTCCTAGGTTTTTCATCACTTACTTTGAGCAATTCCCCTTTGCATTCTAGGGATTTAATCTAGTGATTATCATCACTGGGCTTTCTATCCAAAGGTCCATAATCTAATGCTCATAATAATCCATATTGAATATAGATTAGGATAAGAAAAAGATATCTTTGTTCAAGTTGAGTTAGGAAAGATAACTAAATACTAATTGGATTAAGAGATGAAATAATATATGACATTATCTATATAAATTAAAAAAATATTCTATTAATTATTTTAGTTGACTATAAAATGTTTATTAACTTAAAATGCAAGTTATTACTTAAAATTCAGATATTTCATATCAAATGAATTAAATTTATATGGCTATTATAATTCAATCAAATATTATTGCTTTAAAAATAATAATAATAGAGGTTGAATTTCATGTATGTAGTTATCACACTTAATTATTAAGTTTAATAAACTTTATCCATATAAAAATCAATAACTACAATTTGATCATATTTTTGTTTTTGTGTATTTAGTTGGATTAAATGATGCATGAAGAGTGATTGTAGACTTCTAAGACCCATTAGATATGTATGAATAACTTTTATGTCTTTATTGAATTAGTTTAATAAATAGGGACTGTGTGCCTTCCTTTTCTCCCTTTTCATAAGGTTGTAAAAATTTTCTTCTCACCTTATTTCTCTTGAACATAACTTGAGGTTTATCCTACAATTAGTTAGGTAACTGTAAAATTAAACATAATTAGAAATTGCTTTTATAACTTAGAGATTAAGAACGTAGGATCTACAAAGACATGAAGACATTTTCTAATAATGGGGATTGAAACATAAAATACCTAGCTTTGACCATCTAGTTTCCTAATTGCTCATGGAAACTAGCTTAGATATAAAAATCCATGGTGTCCTTAAGAGCTCTAAAGGGATGAATGAATAGGGCTATCGCAAATTTTATGAAAATTATGCTAAAAAAGAAATTTTAAAAAGGGAGGAAAAGAAACATATATAATTCATAGAGGTTTGATAAAAACTCTAGCTTATCCTCTTTTCTAGTAGTCCCATTAGAGAGTTTCACTATACAAGTAGCTTATGAGTTATACTTGAAGCTTTTACAAGTGAATTTCCCAAATATCACCTAAACCTACTAAGATAGTTTTTAGGCGCTATCTTAAGTCAATCCTAGGTGTTGTCCTTAGGCACCAAGAAGGAGGGTTGAATTGGTGAATAAAAATTTCAAAAACAAGAATAAAGAGGAGAAGAAAGAGTAGAAGAGAGACAACCAATTTATAGTGGTTCAGGTATAATTGACCCTATGTCCACTCCCCAATTAATTAATTGGGTATTTCACTATCTCAATGGTGTTTTCAAGCTCACACCCAACTTATACAACTTATGTTTTGATGGCTAACACAAAACCTTACAATAATGTGTTTTTAGGCTAACACAAATCCTCACTCAAGTGTTTCAATAGGCTCACACTTAAACCTTTCTTGAAGTGTTTTTACAGGCTAACACAAAACCTTACAACTTGGTGTTTAATGCTCACATCTAACAATTACAATTTTATAAAGAAAATGAAGAAAATGAGTAGCAAAGATTGAGAGCTTTAATCACTTGTAATAAATTCCTTAGCAACCTTATTCATAGCTATTTGGTGGTGTATTTATAGCCAAACTTCACCAAAGAGATGTTGCAGATCATAGCTCATCAAATCTTTGAGATATGCTTGACAGATTTTGCATTAAATGCTTGTCAGGATGAAATCACGGTCGCTACTGCATTTCGCGGTCGCGAAATCCAAATATTTCAAGGGAAATCCTGTACGTGTCTAACAGCTAGTCCATATGGCAGCTTCTTATTAGTTCACTAGGAAAATATAGCCATTGTCTTTTACCTACTTTCAGAACTCGTGGTCACGAGTTTTGTTGCACAAGCCGCGATAGAGGACGCGAATCTATCTGCCAAAGTGGTCATCTTTCTTCCACAGGATTCGTGGTTGCTACCAACATGATGCCTCCATAAAATTTCACTTCCAACAGTCTTCTGGGACACTTGTCAAGCTGTAGTTGTGGACTTGCTTCCCTCTTGAGTTACTTTGAAATTTATGATCGCGCCTAAGGCGTGACTTTCACCGCGAATTCGTCTGTCATATTTTGGCTTCTTCTTTTCCAAAGGTCGCTGCTGAGAATGACTCCGCGATTTCACCTGCTAGAATTTCAGCATGTCTTAACATGAGTCGTGGTCGTGAATCCTAGATTGCGATCGCGATTTACATGTCACTTTGGAGTTTATCAACTCCTTTCATTTCTTCTTGAGAGATTTATTTATTTCTACAGAATCAACACTTATTTTAAATATTAGTGATGATTAATCTACTTTGTCAAGATCAAAAGAGGTTCTAGACTTAGACTTAGGATTAACCATCCTAGTGCAACACTAGGGTAACTTAACAAACACTATCTTAAGCCTTTTAGATATTATAAAGAAAATAAATATCCAACCTAAGTAGTGATCCTTATATTCAATTTTTACAAGTATTGCTCAGAGAAAGATCACTCCTTTAGTGATCCTTATATTTAATTTTTACAAGTATTGCTCAGAGAAAGATCACTCCTTCAAATGATATTCAAGCTTCCTTTTCACAAGGAATACGACTCAAATGAGCTTGATGTTTAGGCTTTACAAATAAAGCAAATTGAGGTTGAGTAGAGAGAGGTATTTAGCTTTAAGTTTCTCTTGTGTTTTTTCTCTTGACTTTGCTCTTTTTTTTGCTATCTTAATGCTTGTGTGTTAGGGCTTTTTAGAACTTATCAAAAACATCCTTAAAGGTCAAATGTGATGTTCTTATATAGGTTTGCACAAGAAAAACTAGCCATTATGTGAGTTGTATCTAATATGGCAGAATCATATCAATATAGTTGTTATAGTAGTTCTATGAAAACTTAATCTTTGATAATGAGCATTTAATAGATTTGACAATGAGCATTTAATAGCCTTTCCATGGGTGTTGGCTTTCGTTATGGCTTCACTTTAATGGTCATGGAATTCTCTCAAATGGTCTTTGAATGTCCCATGTCTTCAAAAGTCTTTTTTCTATGGTCATTACATTTGATATATGGCCTTGCCAATTAATGGCCATTGAAATCCTCTATGGCCATTATTTGGCTTCCACAAGCATTATATATTTCAATAATTATTGAGCTTTGAGCAAATTTATATAAAATCCATGACCTTTTATACAACACTTTTTCAATAGGCCATTATTTGTTTTCTATGGTGGTTAGTGTATTCCCATAGTGATTGAATTACCTTTGTTCATTAACTACTTAACTGGCATTGAATTCTTCCCATAACTGTTTTCTAGTCATTAAGGAGATGTCTAAATTTATATAGATTAGTTTGAGTACTTCTAGAAGAAGTTTTGTAATAAGCTATTTTTTATTTAATAGTCATTAGAGATTTTCATGTTGGTTAACTTGCTTATAATAATCATTAAATGGATGAGTCACTAATATGTTTTATTTTGCTCTATGTTTAATCTTTTAACTACCATGGCTTTTATGTTAGAACTTAAAGAGCTTCTCTCTTGAGTTTTTAAGTCTCAAAGAGCATGCCATAAGCTAATTCCTTTTGAACTTGGATAAATTAAAGGTCATAAACTAACTACATAAAACACTTGCATAAAAGATAGTAACTTTAATCCTTATTTATGATCATTAAAATAAGAGTTATATGGTTCAATATTCTCCCTTTTTTTTTATGATGACAAACCAATGGTTTATTGAGATAAGGCTAAGTGTTTGTTAAGTAATAAACCCCCCCTTAAGATATGTGTTAAAGTTAAATTCAAGTTCAATCAATCTAAACTCAGTCATACCTAAGATACTCCCCTTTAGAGTATGCTTAGTCATTTTTAACCATATCAAAGTCAATATTAACCCATTAATGCTAGCAATATATATATAAGTTGAATTTTTATTTAGATGATGAACAATTATAAACATAATAATCCATATAATTACTCCTACTTTTACAATTAATTACAAGGCTTAAAATAGTTATAAAAGTAGGAGAAATTAAACATTAGTAAGCAAAACATATCATTTTATTAATAAAAAATAAGTACAAGAGAAAAAAATTTAAATGCAATGCGATCTAACCATTCGTTTTATGCATACATTGAAAAATAAATTCAAAATAAAAATAAAAATAGAAAGCCAATGTAATGGTTTAAAGGTAGAGTTTTTGGGTTAGAAGGAGGTATACCAAAAGTGTTTAGGTTATCAAAGTTATGGAGAACTTAGTTTTCAATGTATTGTCTGATAGCTCTATCTACTAGGTACTTATCAATTAGAGGTGTGATTGTATGGCTACCTTGATCTGCTTCCTATCGCTTGTCCTTGCTTTTGCTTCTTTAGACCATGTCATATTGATTATTATCTTTTATTGGTTCTCTTATTAGGACATCCAAGTGATTAATCATCCAGATATTTTCTAAATGGAATGCACTATCTTGGCTACATCTTCTAATTTCCTTTATAGTGCATCCTATTTTGCATTTGTAATTGTAAGAGTTTGATTAAGAAGCCTCAATTTATGGAGAATTTGGGCTTTAAAGCTAATACTTGTAAAAGGAAGAGGGGGAGAAAAGATGATGAATACTTTCTTTATAGAACTAGAGGTGGGATAAAAGTAGTCTTGCTAATATTCTCTATAACTTTTACTCCTATTATTGTTATTTCATCTATCTCTGCCTTTAGGTCCTTTTGTTCGTTATCCTTTGTTATTTCTTCTTCTACTAGAAATATTCCTTTAGAGGTCTTCTTGAGATCTCCATGCCAATTAATATATTCTTATTAATGGATTCATTTTTTGGTACCAAGAAAGCAAGAGGAGGCAAATTCTTCTTCTTCCTTTCATCATCATCTTTTAGATTATTGATGTAAATGTAGTAATCCTTGTGATGTAATAAGCCATCATAAATTCATTTTTCTTATCTATAAAAATTTCTAATCTTTTTATCAATAGCTAAGAGGTTTCCATGTTATTCTTATTGATCATACTTCCATGTTGTTCTAATTTATCATATACCATAATTAGGAATAAATCTTATAAAGTGTAGGTTCCAATTGACTCGCCTCTACCATTGATGTTCCATACTATAAATTGATGAGTAATCCTTAAGGCAGTGCTTTTTATCTTTGAGGCTTCAACATTTGAGGAATTGTAAAAGGTGTTTTTCCATTAGTTATGGACATATATAACTCATTTTAATTAAGCTTAACCTTTGGCAGTAGTTATATAAGTTCATGTCCACTATATTCTACTAGGGTAAATACATAATCTTTCCATGTTAGTTGGAAGAACATTGTTTTAGTAGGTTTGCTTCCTCTTTACTCATATCCCATTAGATTGAGAGTTTATAGGAACTTTAAAATTAGGTCTAAATGAGTATGCTCCTTCAGTCTATGGAAAAACTCTAGTCTTTTGCCCTTCATTAAGTCCATTACCTTTTCATAGAGGCTGTAATTTATTAGAACATCCCAGTTCAAGAACATGCCATCATATAAATTTTTTTCTATTAATCTTGCTGGCTAGGTTAAGCTACTCTTGATGTCAAAACCATAACATGTAATGACCTAAATGAGGTAGTTGAGGCTTTTGAGCTTGAGGATCTTACTTTTCAAGTTCCTCTAAAGCTTGTTGCACTTCTTGGGTAGCCTGTTCTAGTTGGGTACTCTATTTTAATCCTTTGCCCTTAGCCTTAGGTGTTTGCTTATCTTTTGTTTCTTAGGAATTTTAGAGAGTGAGGATGGTTTAGTTGTTCTTTTTTCTTTCCCCTACTTTTCACCTTGACTTCATTTTCTTACAAGAGAGCTAACCCCACTTGAGCTACTCAAGGAGGAGGAGCTATCATGATGAGAAATTGAATTTTTATTAGTAGCTTATTTTACCCTCTTTTATTTCTCACTTTTGGGAGCCATAGAGTTAGGATTTTGGTTATGATTTATTTGCTGAGAGTTGACTTTAGGAATAAAAGATAGAAAAAGAAAGATAATTTTGGAAAAAATAAAGCACTCAATAATTTTAATCAATAAATAGTAAAAAAAAAGGATCATTGAAGTCCTATCAATAGACATTGGAGCCAACCTTAACAATTGTTGTATATATCTAATGTATGGTTCTTTAGGGTCCAAAAATTCAATTGATTAGACTTTTATAATAATCATTGAATTAATTTTTTATTGGATAAGTCAACAAGTGTTGAAAATTATATTATTTTTTTAGAACTTCTAATGGCGATTTAATAGTCATTGAATATGAACACTAACTAGCTTCACAACAAAAATCCTTTTAAAAGCTTTCAAACTAACTTTTAGCATTTCAAATCATGGATGGCTATTTCATTAAACTTAATGGATATTTAATCTATAAATTTGATGAATTTAAACATAGACATTTTAATTTGGACATAATGTCACTCATTCTTTGAGGCACAAATTATAAAGCCTTAACTAATCTAGTACAATTTTTGAAAAATTCACTTTACAAAATCATTTTCATAAATGCAACACATTAAATATTATCACTGAGTAATGTCATATAAAAAGGTTAAGGTGTAGAATGTACCACATAAGCTTTTGTGGCATTCCCATTCACATATGCCTAAGTTACATATACCATGCAAGTACTTAAGAATGTGTTTGATCACATATAGGTGAGACTCCTTAGAATTAGCTTGAAATCTAGCACATAAATACATACTAAACATAATATTAGGTCTACTAAGTAAGCATGATTACATTCATAAAAAACAACATGCATTGGCTTTTCTATAACAAGAGTTATCTTTTTGAATACTCTATATGGAACATCTTCAACCCAAATTATATGCATTTTAATTACATTATATATGAGTATATGCATTTAATAAATGATTATTTAGACACATGAATTGGATAAGCACAATAATGACACATGCACCATTGCATTCATGACACTTAAACAAATATGTAATGTTTGTATAGTTGCATGACAAATTGTCTTATGTTGTGTGCATGTTATAACATCATAAATAATGGTGTTATATAACTTATTTTAAATTATAAGGAGCATCTAGGGATTGGGAGATGGATGAAGGTGCTTAAGGAGTGAAGAAGAGGGACCAAAAATGGAAAGTGAACTTCCAACCAATAGGAAAACAATACCATGATTTTGTCTTGTTACAATAGGTTTACAAGTGGAATTTTTTACCCTTTAGGATCAAAACATAGAGCACAACTATGAGGTGAAGTAGAAGAAAGAGAGAGCTAATAAAGAAAGAAAGGAAAGAAGAAGAAGAAGAAGAAGAAGAAGAAGGAGAGGGAAAAGAGTGAGCTGCCTAAAAAGGAAGCCTAAAGTTTTCTGGTTCTGGGAAAATAGGTAAGTTAATTTATCTTCTTATCAAATGAAATTAACCCCTCATGGCATGTTAATCATTCATCGTTAGTGAGAATTTTGGAGTATTTGAGATAGAACTCTTAGATGGAAGTTGAAATTCAAGAGATCAAGAACTGATTGTGTTAATTTTTGTTGTTAGAACATAATTTTGCACCCACGATTTTATGACCCTAAAAGAGGAATTAGGGAATGTTCAAAATATGAAAGTTGTAGTTTTATACCCCAACTAAATGCATATGAAATAGTTTTACCTGATTTGGCATTCGTAAGGAGTTATGGCTCCTTCATTAGGGCTGGTTCACAACCAATCGAAATCACCTTAGTTTTTTTGTTTTCAAATATTTTGATGACTTATGTACTGACTTAAACAAAGTGAAAAACAACAAATTTGTAGGGTTATATCCCTTATAAAAACATGTAAAGCAGTTTTGATTGATGTATTGTATGGAAAGAGATATGGTTTATTGACTTATTGACCCTGTACAAGGATGAAACCTTATCAGTCTTTTAATTATGTTTTCCAAGAATTTGATGGCCATGGATTCAGAATTTGGTGATGTGTAAAACTTTAAAGTTGTATATTTATGTATTATCTACATGCTTGTAATATTTTTTTACCAAATTTAACATGGTTGTTGAGATATTTCCCCTTTATTATGATTGATTGTCGACATGTTAAAAACCTGCTCGCCCTGAGATTGGTCATTTGTTTTAGTGACTTTATAGATTGAATTAGACAATGAGTAAAACAAAAAAAAAATGTTCCTTTATGTGTTATATAACTTCTAGTAAATCATTTTTGGGATTGGATTTGTAAGATATGAGATATATCTAATAATGTAAGACCTATTAAGGCTGAGATGACATTGAAACAGGGCAAACTCTTAAAATTGACCATAAATTTTGTAGTGTATATTTTTGACTAAATTTTGGCTATGGTATATCCATATATGTCTAGTTTAATTGAAAAAAAAGAATCATTCATTTGGATTCGTGAGTTAAAAGTAATTATAGAAACAACCTATCAAGTTCATGATATTTTACTAGAGCACATTTGTATAGCAAGATGAAAATCTTATTTTATCATCATGGATTGATTTTGTGTATTAAAATAAGTCCTCAAGGCATTGAAGATAACAGTGGGAATAAGCCAGGACCATCCACAACCTAATAAGCTTGAAGGAGGAGATAAGTAAATAGTTGATGGTACTATATGTGTGATTGGTTAAATGCCATGAACATATACTAAATGGAATGAAATATTGTTTAATGTGATGATATTGAGGAATACATAGATGAAAAGATTGTTATACTCTTGATTTATATATTTTCATGAGACGTTGATAAATTATGACTTTGCAATGGGATTATGTGATGACATGAGCTGCCAAAGTTATGGGTGTTGTTATTAGTCATATTGTTGAAATTGTGTTGGATTTATAGTTGATTTGTTAGAAGACTAATACTTGATGTTGTTGGCAAGTAACACTATTCATAACTTGTGTGGCAATGATATATAACACTTATGGGTCGCAATAACATTTGGTAGCCTATGTGGCAATGATATCTATAGCTTGTGTGACAATAATATATAACAACTTGTGTGGCAGTAACTTTTGAGAGCCTGTATGGGAATAATATATATAGCCTATGTGGCAATAATATATAACAACTTGTGTGGCAATAACATTGGACAACCTATGTGGCAATGATATCCATAGCATGTGTGACAATAATATATAACAACCTGTGTGGAAGTAACTTTTGAGAGCCTGTGTGGCAATGACATCTATAACCTGTGTGGCAAAAATATATAACAGCTTGTGTGGTAGCAACTTTTAAGAGCCTTTGTGGCAATGATATCTATAGCTTGTGTGGCAATAATATATAACAGCCTGTGTGGCTCTAACATTCAACAGCCTTTGTGGCAATGATATCTATAGGCTATGTGGCAATAATCTATAATAGCCTACATGGCAATAACATTTGATAGCTTGTGTGACAATGATATCTGTAGCTTGTGTGACAATAATATTTATAGCCTATGTGGCGATGAATATGAAACCCTTTAGGGCAGTGACATCTATATCCTATATGACAACAATATATGAGAACATATGTGACAATAATATTTGATAGCCTGTGTGGCATTTAAGAGTAAAAATTCTTTATTTCGTGCATGGATATGATGATGAGTTATTTATATTTAAATGTTGCTATGTCATTTGAGATTGAAGTATGTTATGCATTTACTTACTAAGTATGTAAGCTCACTTTTTGTGAAGTAAATTTTCTTTAAGGAAGAGTAGACTAAGATTGCATTCGGTTTATATTTCGAAGTTGATGTATAGCAGTCTAATAAAGGTTGGACCAGTATGCAGTTAATTAGTATTTAAGTTTGTTTAGCCATGTATACTTTGTTATAAATAGTTACTATGTTGTGAAACAAGATACATAGTGTAAATAGTAGTAGTAGTAGTAATAATAATAATAATAATAATAATAATAATAATAATAATATTGAAATAAGGTATTTTAATGACAGTGGATAGAATGAGAGGATTTTAATGATATTGTGTCACTTTAGTATTTCATGTTTTATGAATAAGTTAATGCACCTACTTTAGGAATGATTAGTAAATGGGACGTCACATATATCAGAGCAGGTAAATGATTATGTAGACGTGTGTAATATGAATGTGATATATATGATATTTACATTGTGTTAATCTTACATACGTTGGCATATAGAAGTATGGATGCACTTGATAGAGTTCATACTGGCCCAGAGGTTAAAGATGAGTTTGTTCATGTACGTGAGCATGTTGACCATGTTGCATAGAATTTTGAGATGTCATGAAATAATCCAGCCACAAGTGTAAACCTAAATGTCATACAGTTTATTGAGATGAGATGTAGAGATTTGCAATAAAAGCATAAGTAGGACTTGCTATAGATAGGAATTATGGTAGATTGAAGAAGTAAAAGGTAATTAATTTTGAGGGCACTACAAATCTTACTGAGGCTGAGGAGTGGCTTAGAAGAATTGAAAGAATATTGAATAGGCTTGAATGCATCCTAGAGTAAAGTTGAAGTATGCAATATCTTTGCTTTAAAAGAATGCCTTGGATTTATGGGAGACTATTCATGTAGCTTTACTCAATCGATGACATTGACCTGGATGATTTTATAAGGGAGTTTGCAAAAAAAAGTAAACACCGTTAGTATACTTAGATAATAAGAAGATGAAGTTTTCTAATTGAAGCAGAATGATAAAACAATTGTAGATTATGAGGTATAATTTGTTAAAACTCTCAAGATATGCCCCAAAGTATGTGGCTACAAGGAATTGAAGTGCTAAAAGTTTGACAAGGGACTGAGGTTAAATTTAAGATTGATTAGTAGTCAAACCAACTAATTATACTACACAAGCAGTAACTATTTGAGCTAAGGTGGTGATCCAAGAAAAGAATGCAATTGAGGTTAAAAGAAGGAGAAGTTATGTAGGATGAAGTGGAGAACTCAATAGGGCAATAAAAAGGGGTGGTTTTACATTGTCTGGTGGATCAGGATTTTAAAGAGGTATTAATAATCAAATAGATAAAGGACAAAGCCAACCTAGTAGATTAGCATTAATAGCATTTGGTAGAGGTAGCTATGGTGGTTTTGAAGGCTCAAAGGGTAGGAAAGGACCCATTGACATAATGGGGAGAAGTGTTGCCCCAATTTGTAATATTCATAGAAGAACTCATTTTAGAGAGTGTTAAAGACCTAAAAGGGTTACTTACTATGTCAATGGATAGTCATACCATATAAGCCAAGATTACCCAATGATAGTGATTGGAGGAGTGTCTCAAGTAGTTGTGGGGAGAATGTTCATGACATAAGTAGAAACAAAGTGTGTAGAAATTGTATTGTGCTAGTGTGTGGTGTCGTATTGACTATAGATTTAATATTGATGAACTTTAAGGAATTTGATGTTATTCTAGGTATGGATTTTCTAGATTGTCATACTAAAGAGTTGATAATCAAATCTTCAGGATAATTAAAGAGTTATAATTATTAGGAAGCACAAAACTATTCCCACTTGTTTGACCTCAAGTATTCAAGAATTTCAATTAATTAAAAAAAAGTTGTGATGCATTTCTAGTTATTATAGTCAACACCAGTGTTCCTAATCTAAGGTTAACAAATATTTATGTAATGAGAGAGTTTCTAAAATTATTTATTGATGATTTGCTAGATTTGCCACCACTTAAAGAAGTTGATTTTCATATTAAGACCTTACTAGGAGTGGCATATATCTATTACATCATACCAAATGACAGTAGTGGAGTTCTAAGAATTAAAGAAATAGTTGGAAGAGTTGTAAGAAAAAGGTTTCATTTAACGTAATACATCTCATTGGGGGATCACTGGTGTTATTTATGAAGAAAAAGGATGGAAGCATGTAGTTATGTCATGATTATAAACAATGAAATTGGGTAATGGTAAAGAATAAATATCCTTTAGTAAAAATTGAAAATTTGCTTGATCTACGTTGAGGTGCAATGTTATTTTCAAAAATTGATTTGAGATTTGGCTATTAGTAGTTAAGGGTTATTGAGCCAAATATTCCAAAAACTGCTTTCTGCACTAGATAGGGTCACTATAAGTTTCTTGTTAAACCTTTGAGTCAACTAATGTACCAACTGCATTTATGGCTCTTATGAACAAAGTGTTCTAACCTTACATAGACAAATTTATATTGTGTTCATTGATGACATTCTCATATACTCATAAAATCATAAGGAGCATGAACAACATCTGAGAATTGTATTGCATATGCCAAATTGAACAAATGCAATTTTTGGATGGAACACGTGGTCTTTTTAGGGCATATTATGTCTTGACATGGTGTTCAACCTAATCCAGCTAAGGTGAAAGCCATTTGGAGTGGGATCCACCCAAAAATGTATCAGAGGTGCGGAGTTTTCTTAGGTTGGTTGGTTATTATAGAAGAATTGTGGAAGGATTATCCATTATTGTTAGGCCATTGACAAAATTATTATGGAAGAATGTAGCATTTAAATGGGATGATCAATGTCATTAAAGTTTTAAGGAACTAAAGAAGAGATTGACTGCGACACTGATATTGGCATTCCCATCAACAAATGGTGGATTGTGGTGTACACTAAAGCATCAGGATGGGGGTAGGATGTGTATTGATGAAGCATGGAAAAGTGATAGCTTATGCTTCTCAACAACTAGGGCTTCATGAGCTAAATTATCCTACACATGACTTGGAGTTGGTAGCCATTGTCAATGCCCTGAAAATTTGGAGGCACTACTTGTAAGGAGAGACATTTTGGATTCTGATAGATCATAAAAGTTTGAAATATATTCCAATATAGAGAGAATTAAACCTAAGGTAGAAAAGATGGATGGAATTATTGAAGGACTATGATTGCACTATTGATTATCATCCGGGTAAGGCTAATGTTGTTCCTGATGCTTTAAGCCAAAAAGCCTTAGATGTTTTTGCCAGTATGGTTGGTTATAATTTGACATCCTTGGTTAATCTTCGTGCTTTATATGTAAAATTTGAGATTAAGAATGTGACAGCTTTAATGGCTACTCTTCAATTAAAGCTATGATAGACGATAAAATTAGAGAAGTTCAGATAAAGGATCCATATTTGTAGAAAATGCTACAGAAGATATAGGAAGGTAAGAAGACTAATTTTTCAATTGGAGATGATGGGATGATAGCGATGGGTAATCGAGTCTGTGCACCAAATGTTGATGGTTTGAGATTAGAGATTATGCAAGAGGCACATAATGCATCATATGTTGTGCACCCTGGAAGTACAAAAATGTATAGAAACCTATGGTCACATTTTTGGCGGTCAACAATGAAGAAAGATATAGCTAAGTTTGTATCGAGATGTTTAACCTGCCAACAGATTAAGGCAGAACATCAAACACCAACAGGTAAGTTCCATCCTTTACCTATTCCTGTATGGAAATCAGAGAAAATTTAAATGGATTTTGTTATTGGTTTGCCTTAAACACAAAAAAGGTATAATGCTATTTAGGTTGTTGTAGATAGACTCATAAAATCTGCACACTTCTTACTTATTCGAAAGACAGATTCACTTCATAGACTGACTAAAATATATGTTATTGAGATTGTGAAATTACATGATATTTCTATTTCTATTGTATAAGATAGAGATCCTTGATTCGCTTCTCATTTTTGGAATAACTTACAAACAACCTTAGGTACTCGTTTGAATTTTAGCACTACTTTTCACCCACAGACTGATGGTCAATTAAAGAGGACTATTCAGACATTAGAGGCTATGATGCGAGCTTGTGTGTTTGAATTCAAAGGCAATTGTGATGATCATTTGCCATTAATGGAATTCACATATAATAATAGCTGTCACTCCAATATTGGCATGGCACCATATGAAGCTTTATATGGCAAGAAATGTAGAAGTCCAATTTGTTAGGATGTTGAAGGGATGAGACAGTTAGAGGGTCCTAATATGGTACAAGATACAGTGCC
>CATIWR010144506.1:0-15985 GCA_949677035.1 Omphalea diandra
ATATATATATATATATATATATATATATATATATATATATATATATATATATATATATATATATATATATATATATATATATCTGGAATGTGTATACACATATATATGGAATTTACGATTCTCTCAATTAAAGTCTCTCCAGTTGACTCTTAAAGTAGTCTAAAATCCCAAAAGGTCAAAAGGCATATCTTTTTTGCTTTTTCATTTAATTGATTAACCCCAAGTGGCTTGAATTGAATAGGGATAATTATTCCTCAAGTACTTATTTTGGGTATAGATATATAATATTATTTAATTTAATTTAATAAAAATATTATTAATTTTAAATATTTACAAAAGCGTTATCAATTTCTTTTGGAATCAACCAACTTTAATATATATATATATATAAGAGATTTTTTTTTTCCAGTCATTCCTATTATATATAGTCGAAAGATTATTATTTTGATAATAGCATTCTTCGCTTCTAATTCAACTATCTGCTTTTGATTAATTACCCTTAAATTTTATACTCTATATTAACTCAATGGTTACGCATGATTTTTACTTTTTTGTATATGAGTCAATTGTAGAATTATTATCACTAATATTTTGACTCAATTATAGAAATTAAATTAATGTAATCCAAATAAATGCAAAATAAAAAATGAAATATCAAAGTGAGGCATTGATAAATAAAGAGATGAAAAAAAAATATATAAATTAAAAAACTCAAAGTGATATATTTGCAATGTATCATCAAGTTGGGATAAAATGTTTTGAGTCTTGTCTTGAAAATGCTTCTTGTTTATGTTCTCACTAATAAAACCTTTTCTTACGAAAAAAAATTAGAAATTTATATGTATCTTATCTTAATAAATATGATTAATATTTCGACATCATCTTTTTTTCTTTTTTTTGGACAACTAACTATGTATTAAAAAAAATAACTCTAATAAATTAGGAAATTCATTATAGTTCAATATATTCATCTTTATGCTATAAACAACGAGATTACATTTGTCAAAGTTGAAAAAAAAAAATGGATTTACTCTTTTCCTTTTACTATATAGATCAGAATACTTATCCTTTTACTATATGATACATTAATAGAAGATAGATAATTAGTATAGATATAGAATCAACATATATATTTATAAGTATAGAATACTTGAATATAATGTAATATCTCAAAACAATCAATTCCTAATATGAGGAATAAAGTATAAAAATTTTTTATGTAATGCCTTAACCTTTAGATCATATTTACATTTAAAAACTACAAATCAAATTTATATAAAGACAATATGTATCAAATAGTGGTAAAAATTTTGCTTTGAAGTGAAATGTTTATATCGTTAATTGCCAAATTTATGATTTCATCAATTCAATTTGAAATCTTAATGTGAGATTTATGCTTATTTCTTATTAATATAAAATTTTATTTATGAAATTTTTGTGTAAAGTTTTATTATGTTTACATCTATTTATTGTTCTATTTATGGAAAATAGAATTACTTATTTTTTAAAGAAGATACAGTTGCAGACAAAAAATCCAAATAGACCCTTAACTTTTAAAAAAAGGCTTAGAAGGGGAAGAAGTTCAAGTTATTAATATTAATTGTGAATAAAAACACAATTAAATAATAAATAGCCCAAATTTGGTAAGAAAATCGAAATTTAAATATCAATATGATAGGACTGCAAACATCCTGCCAAGTGCCAAATTGACATATATACAATTTTCAGCAGAATATGTAAGCAATCACAAATTAACCTGTTTTATCCATTGATAATGAGATATTCGTTTTGTTCGAGTGGGCGGACAAAAGAAAGATACCAACATTTCTGGATACATTCATGTTGCAATTTTAGCCATTATGTATCATTATGTATCATCATGCACTCCAAATTAAAACTCATTGTTTTACCTAAAATTTATCTTTTATTATATGTGTGCCTAGACACTTTCAATTACAAGTGTTTTTTTACAAGTTTCACAACATAAATCTCTTTTTTCCACTTTTTTTTATTTATTGATTTTTCTCTTTATTATTGTAATTAAAATATATTGATAAAGTATTTAGCTAATTCAATTTAGATTTTCTATTATTATTTAATTTAATTTTAAAATTTTATTTTTATATAAAAATTAAATAAGTTAAATTTTTTTAAAATAAATGAATATATGATAATTTAGAAAACTTAATATAAACACCAAAATCAAAACAAAAAAAAACTTATAAATCAATAATAACGTACCTTCAATCAAAAGTAATATATAGAGAGTAATAACAATATACTTGAAATAAGAAACAATGTATCTAAAATATAACATCAATGTACTTATAATATAAAGTTAATATACTTTCTTTAAAATATTAATATATATTTATATCAAAAGTCATGTGTTACGGTTTCAAATTAATGTACATGTGTTTATAAATTAATGTACATATAATAACATAAATTTATCTAATTAATGTACATACAACACAAATACAAATGTACCTAGATGTTTAAATAATGTATCGCAGTCAAAAACCAATGTTACTAGAGTAATAATAATATTTATGATAAAAATATTTATTAAAAACATTATTATAATTATAAATTTTTAATAATATAAATTATATAACATTTATATAATATATAAAATAGTAGGATATAAAAATACATAAAAAATCTCATTTATAAAAAAAGAAAAAAATAAAAGCAAAAAAATACACAACCTGTATTGCACGTTTATCCATGGCACGTATCAAGACCTTTTATCCATATTATTATATAGACTGAGATCCAAGATATAAATCGTAACATTTCTCATTATGAAGGATATAAACTGCTTTCCCCTAAACAAAGGCAATCTCTATGTCTAGTCCATGATGCCTTCTGAAGACTAAACTACCAAGCAATGACACTTGAAGAAACCCCACAAACAAAAAATAAAAAAAATAAAAACCAATTATCTGTCTGACAGGTTAATAGAGGGGGGAAATGGATTAAAAAAACTCTAATTGATTGTACTAGGCGGCAAGATGCAGAGGGAGAGATTTCAATTATCTTTTAGTTACTTAACCTCCAATAAAATTTGAACTTGTAATTTGAGATTTTTGAAAAGAAAAAAAACAATGATGTACTATTTCATGATATTGAAATTCATTGATTGTAGTAGGATTGTTAGTTCTAATTTGTGAATGAGTGTGTTACATGTGTAAAGTATAGCGAATTGTCACAAAATTATGTTTTTATTTTTTGATTTTTAAAATCAAAATTGTTTATAAATTTCTAAATTTTCTTATTACTGTTTGCTTGAATTCTAACTAAATATTTAAAAAAAAATAAATAGTAGCTCATTCCTAGTGTTGATGGCATGATGATTCCTAGTGATGGTTCAGTTGGCGTTTCAAAACTACAATAGTAGCTCATTCAAAAATTTGAAATGAAGGGTTTTTTTTTTATCTTAACGAGACTCACCTTGATATTACTTGTGACATCCATATAATTAGTCACTTCATGATTGCACCTCACCTACCCATATTGTTGCTGTTTTCCAAATCCTATGAATACGTCAAAGGCACTATATTCTATGGAATTTTTTTTTTTTGCTAATTTCTCTCAAGAATTATTTGGCTATTCTAACGCTGATAAAGTTGGAAATTGTATTAGTTATCATTCTTTTACGAGGTATTGCTTCTTCTTAGGTGATTCTCATTTCTGAGCATAATAAGAAACAAAAGTTAATGCCTGCTCCAGCCCTGAATCTGAGTTACCATGCTCTTGCTAATGCCACTTCAGAATTCCTGTGGCTTCATTGACTGCTCCAGGATATGGGTCTTATCATTTTTCAAACTACTGATTTACCTAATCGTTATAAAAAAATAAAAAAAAAAAAGAAAAAAAGAGCTATGTAATGTAGATTGCTTATGATGATGCATTTCATGAGCGTACTAAATACATTGGAAATAATTATCATTTGATTTGAAAACATCCTATTGGTGAGAATTTTTTGACACATCTCTATCTGTTTTACTAATCAAACAATTAACATCTTTACTAAGGCTCACTTCCGTTATCATTTTCATGATCTACTTGATAAACTCAAATTGCTCTTTGGCATATCACCTTGAATTTGATGGAGACGTTAAAAATTATATTGTTAATAACTTAATTGATGAGATTTTATCATTAATAATTTAATAGCGCCATTATAGAGTTAACTAATGGGATTATTGATCCCAAAATTACATTTATTAATATATATTTCATAGTATAGCAAACCTTTTTTTATATATAAATAGGTGCTACAATTTATCTATAATACATATTCAAAAATAGAAAATAATTCTTCTTTCAATTTGTTTTTCGTTTTTTAATTCTGTTAATGTAATTATCTTAATTAGTGGGATTGCATTACTAATAGCTAAATTAGTGAGATTATATTATTAATAACTTTTTTTTAGAATATTCTCACTAATTAAGCTATTAATAATGTAATCTCGTTAAGATCAAATGAGACATTTAAATTTTCTTCTAATTCAATTGTTTTTGGGAATTGAATTTTTTTTTTTTTTTTTTTTTTTTTACTCTTGTAGTCAGGGGTGAACAAAAACAGAATCGAACCAAAAAATTGACTGAACTGGGTTAGTTCGGTTTGATTTAATCTTTTAATAAAATCAGTTTGATTCAGTTATAATTTTAAAAAAATTATATTTTCCGTTCTGTTTTTTAGATAAAAAATTGAACAAATCGAATTAATCTAAGTAATTAATAAATCAAATCAATTTAAATCAAATCAAATTTAAATATATGTAATTTAATTGAAATAAATCGAACTGAATTAAATTTTTATAAATTTAGTTCGATTCGATTTATAAACACATAAATTTCAATTTAATCAATTCAATTAATTTAATTTTTTTATAAATTTCAATTTAATTTAATTTTAAATATAAAATTTAATTTATTAAAATTTAATAAAAAATTAAACTAAATAAATCGAGTTGATCCTTTGCTCACCCTGCCTATAGTTGTGTCATTTAAATTTGAGTCGAGAAAAAAGAAGGAAAGTGAATCAGAAGTATCAGTGTCAGGATTCTGTTCGCTAGACCTGCCATTTTTTTTGAATATGTAATTTCCAAAGGATAGTCAAAAGCCAGCCCCTTCGCTGATTCAATTACGTCCTCTTTCAACACTCTTCGACACGTTTTGCACCCTTCCGGGTAACTTCGATTCTAAATTTAAGTTCCTTTTCTCTTTTCTTTTTTTTTTTTTTAAAAAAAATCTCCCATTATTTATCACTCCATTTATTTTTAAAAAATACACTATTTATTTTTTATTTCTTCTAAATTATTATTCATTTTTAGAATATAATTAATTTGTTGGTTTTCTAATACGCTCCTATTCAATATACCTTGTTATTAATAGATCTGAACTTTCATTATTTAATTATAGTTAAGATAATATGAATTATTCTATTTAATATAAGAATATATTAAGAAAATTTTATGTAAAATTAATTATTTCAACTATATTAATTAAATTTTCTAAATGAGTGTAAAAATGTAAATAAACCTATTTTATAGAACATATGAGGTAGATAATTTGTGTTTTATGTGATATAATTTAATATTTAAAATATTTTAAAAAGATTAATAAAATAAAAAATTTATATAAAATATATAATTATATAAATAATATTTATTTTTAAAATAGATAATATATAGAAACTATTTTTTTACTATTGTATTTTTTAATTCTCTATTTTATAGTTTATTTTAATTACTTTTTATTATTATTTATAATTATTTAATTCTCTATTTTATAGTTTATTTTAATTATTTATTATTATTATTATTTATAATTATTTTAGTTAAGTAGTTTTATATGAAAATTCTAATAGCATATATGTCAAACTGTTAATTTGACAAAAACCTTAGCCACCCACTTCTTTTTCTTTTTTTCCGCTTTCTATTAGTCAAGTTTTTTAGCCAAACAATTTTTAGAGGCTAATGTATTATAATTTTAGCCAGAAATTAGCCTCTTTCTTTTAATTTTCTTTTATTTTATCCTTTATTGTCTTGAATGAAATTTAAATTTACTTTTTTTGAGTTTATTTATATTTATTTCTTTAAATCTAAAAGTTTTGTGTGTGTGTGTTTATTTTATCTCCTTTAATAAATTATTTCAAATTTAGCTTAAATTTATATATTTAGATATTAGATATTTTATTTATGTATCTTCATGATAGATTTAATTTCTTATGTATTTTGTTTTTATCTTTTTTGAGGATTATATAATCTTTTTTCATGAAAGTTCGTTCTCTCTTAATGGAAGTTTTAGTTCTTGTTGAGTTTTTGAATTTTTCATATTCGTTTTTGATAGTGGATTTCAACTTATCAATGATGTTAAATAAGTTATCAAACTTATTTAAAGACTATGATAATTAATTTATAGTTATAGTAATCATACAATTGAACATGCTTCTAGTTGAATTGTAATTTTAATTATTTAATCATTTTGATTGGATAATATTATAGATATATTTCACTTTTTCTATATTTTTGTACTTCTTGATGTATCGTTATTATCATTATATTTGTAGATAGTTGTATAATTTCTTAGTTATATGAATGAAATTTATATTTTTCTCAAAAAATTGTTAATTTGATAAATATTAAATTTTTATTCTTCAATAAACATATGATTAACAAATAACAATCACTTATCTAAAGTTAAATTTGAAACTAAAATTAAATATATATATTATGAACTCGTGCATTGCAAATGATTAATTAACTAAATCAATGATTAAAATAATATATAAATAATAACTAAAATTTATTATTATTTTATAAAAAATTATTGCCTAATCAAATATTTTCAAGTAAATAAAATCATAAAAAATAAAATTATAATTAAATTATTATAATAAATTTTAATAATAATATATTTTTTCAATAAAATAAAAAAATTTATAGTTTCACTTTATTGGTTATTTTGCTTTTTAGTTCTTTAATTCTTTCTTATTATCTAAAAAATAAATAAATTTATTATATGAACATTGAATAATTTTTTATTTATTAAACTTTCTAAATTATTTTTATGTGAATTTTTTTATATTATTAAATTTTTTATATTTTTAATTAATTTAAAAAATTAAATATGTAATTATTAACTTATTTGCTACGGAGTAAAAGAAATACAATCATTTCATAAATAACAAACACTAATTAAATTTAAAATTAAAATTATATATATATAGATTAATTGATTACAAATTAAGAATCCCTTCCTTTTTCACATTTGGCTGCCAATTCCATGTATTTGCGAGGAGTAATAATAGATTTCCTTTTATATAACATATGTATATATGTACATGCAATTCAACTTTATCTATAATCTTTTTACAATCAAATACAACATCATCACCTAATTTGCACATATTATTTTTAAATTGATCTATCAATCCAATCCTATCAAATATAACAAAGGATCACCCAAAGTCTCTTATATAGTGTAAGCAATTTTCATATATTACAAGCGGTGTTTTCATTTAATAGTAAAAGTGAGATTCTAATGTACTGAAGTTCTAATTTTACGAATTAAAATTTTTTCTTTTAATACTCAAATAAAAAATCAAATATTTTTTTTTATGTTTCGTGATTAGAATGATGATGTATATTGAAATTTTCTGTAATAATTTTCTTTGCTACCCGTTATTATTGGACTTATAAAAACTTAGTACGTACTAAGTAATTTCAAAATGAATATATATATATTAAATTTTATTTTAGAAAATCTCCTTATTAATGCTTTCCTTATATGAATAGCAATTTGAATAACTTCTTTTTTCTTCAATATCATTTGTACTGTATATGTTATTGTATTATAATATTGTATTAATATAATTTTAAATATTTAGGTAATAATTATATTAGTATGTATAATTATTTATTACTTTAAATAATCTCATTTTTTTATAAAATTACTAGAAGTAATTAATAAATTACACATATAATTTAAAATTTTACACAATGACATAGAACGTTGCCTTATATATATACCTAACCATAAAATTTTCCTCATTTCACTATTGCTATTATTTCCTTATAATATCTTACCTTATTAGAATGTCATATATTTTTTAGCACTAATAAATAGGGATCGCACAAATAGATTTAAACTGAAAAATCGATAAAATTAAATTGGTTTTCTTTTTTAATTCACTTTAAATATAGATTTGGTTCAGTTTTTTATCTAAAAAAAAGGTGAGTTTGGTTTGATTTTAATCAAAAAAATCTTGATTGAATCAAACTGAATCAAATTTATTTAAAAATAAAATTAAAATAGGTTAAACTTGTATTAAAATCAAACCAAACAAAAATTTATTAAAAAATATATTATTTATATTTAAATATTTAAAAAATATTATAAGAAAATAAATTTGATTCAAATTAAACCAAGCTATAATTGAATTAAACTAAATTGATTTTATTCGATTCAGTTTGTATACTAGATCACTTTGGTTAGGTTTATATTTTTGAAATTTAGTTTTCTTATTTCGTTGGATCTAGTTTAAACCTACTCATTTGAATTGCTTCCATCTCGCTTTATAGTACTATAGCTTCCAAGTTGTGTTTGGCAGGGCTTTTTTTTTTTTATCAAAATCAAATACATAATTCAGCAACTTCCTTCTTTTTAAAAAAAAAAAAAATCATGAACCAAATTAAGATTAGTCCTGGTTCAGATGAACAAGCAACACATAAGAAAATAACACGACTTTCTTATGTATCGGATCTCAAAGATTGAATTTAGCAATCAACCCTATTCAGCATTTTTTTATGTTTAATTTCTGTATTTTTTTTAATTTAATTCTATATTTTTTAGTTCATTTTTTATATTTATAATTTTATTTTTTAAAGAGTTGAACGTAGTATTGATGGTGACAATAATAATAGTAGATCGTATTTACCTTAAATTTTATACAAAATTTATTTATTTATTTATTCTACATATTTAAACAAATCTTAAGTAATTAAAAAAAAAAAACAAATACAGCATTAAGAGCGTTATCACGATATCGATCTATCTCTCTTCTATATATTAAAAAAAAAAAAAAATGGCTTCCCAAGTTGCCATCTTATATAAAATGATGAACGCCTTCACTTGTAAAATCACAAACTCTCCCCTCTCTTCCTCTCCCTTCCCAAGCACATAGAACTCTCTCCTTCTCTTCCTCACCATATCATCATATACAAGACCAAGCCATGGTGTTATTAACAACTCTATTACTTATATTCTTGTCTTTATTCTTTAAGATTGCATACGACACCATCTCATGTTACTTCCTAACACCAAGACGCATCAAGAAACTCATGGAGAAGCAAGGAGTGCGTGGCCCCCAACCCCGCCCTCTTACTGGTAACATCTTAGACGTGACCTCCTTCATCTCTCAATCCACCTCTAAGGACATGGATTCTATCCACCATGACATAGTTGGTCGCCTTTTGCCACATTACGTTGCTTGGACTAAACAATATGGTATGCACATATACGTATATATATGTCATTTTATTTTTTTATTATACAACTACCATTCAATGGAATTCAAACCTTTTATTGCAGGGATCGGGTGTATTGATTTTATTTCTTCGCTTTAATTTTGTAGGGAAACGATTTATATACTGGAATGGGATTGAACCCCGCATGTGCTTAACGGAGACTGAGTTGATTAAAGAACTTCTAACGAAATACAGTGTTAAAGCTGGAAAATCTTGGCTACAACAGCAAGGATCGAAGCATTTTATCGGCCGCGGTTTGTTAATGGCAAACGGTGATAGCTGGTATCACCAACGACATATCGTTGCGCCAGCATTCATGGGAGACAGGCTGAAGGTATTGTTGTGATATATCTGTATATTTATGCATGTATGTATGTGTGTATGTGTTCTTTTTGTTTATAATTTAACCATTAATGGTTGGTCTTGAATTAATTGATTTTTTGTTTTATATGACAGAGCTATGCTGTTCACATGGTGGAATGCGCAAAGAAGATGCTTCAATCACTGGAAAATGCTGTAGAATCAGGCCAAACTGAATTCGAGATTGGTGAATACATGACTAGACTTACTGCTGATATAATCTCAAGAACTGAATTCGATTGTAGCTATGAGAAAGGGAAGCAAATATTCCATCTCTTGACTGTTCTTCAACGTCTCTGTGCTCAAGCAAGCAGACACTTGTGCTTTCCTGGAAGTCGGTAAGAGTCTTACACACTATATATTCATAGAAAAAATAGTTTGTGGTACTGGAGTTGTCGGTAAAGCTAAAAATAACCCCAAAATAAAAAAGAAAAAGAATTTTAAGGAAATTTTTTCTTTTTATTTCTGGTTTTTTTTTTCTACCACTTGGGTCCCATCCCTAGAACGTCCTGGTCGATTCTATATCTGATGTAAAGGGCTGTTAAATTTCTTTCACGTGGTTGATTTTTTCCCTATAGATTACATCTTTTTCTGTAAGTTTCCTTCCTTTCTTGTATGTTGCAGGTTCTTTCCTAGTAAATATAACAGAGAAATAAAGTCTCTGAAGATGGAGGTGGAGAGGCTATTAATGGAGATAATACAAAGCCGAAAAGATTGTGTGGAGATCGGTAGGAGCAGTTCTTATGGGAATGACTTGCTAGGGATGCTTTTAAATGAAATGCAATCTAAGAGAGGAAATAATGGGTTCAGTTTGAACCTACAGTTGATAATGGATGAATGCAAAACTTTCTTCTTTGCTGGACATGAAACTACAGCTCTTTTACTCACTTGGACTGCCATGCTTCTTGCTAGCAATCCTTCTTGGCAAGAAAAGGTTCGAGCTGAAGTTAATCAAGTTTGCCATGGTGAAACTCCCTCTATTGATCATCTTCCCAAATTGACCTTGGTAAGCTGCAATTTTCTTCTTTCTCTTCTTTTTGGACGAAATTATTATTCAGTCACTCGATGCACAATTCAGTATTACAGAATTTTAATATTGTAGTTGGAATATAATATTTATTACTGAGTACATTCCATGCCCAATTCCCTCTTGTCTCTAGTGAACCAAATAGTCAGTACTTATTCAAATATAAACAGTTTTTTTTTTCTAGGATGTGCTATGTGGTGGTCATCAAATTTTATGTAAATATTAATGGGTTAAAAATATAATACTAATTTAGTTTTTTTATAAGGTCAATACAATTTAAAGCTTAATTTATAAAAATAATAAATATATTTTTATTTTCAAAGTCTTTTACCTACTAGATCCTACTTGTACCTATCTTGTCATTAATGACTTTGTTTGACATGTATAATCCACTATACAAGTATAGTCAAATATTTATATATAATGTCTATAATTATCCATGTTTTAATAAGAATTTGTCCTTTTTTTGATTAAATATAAATTATACATTGATTGGGTATATGTACAAAATATAAAAAAGAATTTCTCACTTCCTTCCTTACTTTTTCTTTTTTTTCTTTCCTCTTCTTCTTCTAACACTTGGGTCCTTTATTCATAAGAATGAAAAGGTCAAGAAGGGAGCTGGCTGGTTAAAGTTTAATTATAAATTTTAGAGATAATGATAGCTAGTTGCACACAACACAAGGCTGGTAGGGTCTCTAAAAAGATATAAATTGACACGAATCTAACAAGGCCATCGTTCATGGCTCTCCACTTCCGAATTTGTTCTTTGCTAAAAATTGCTTAATAGTATAATTTAATTAAAGCAAAGCAGATTTTAATATAGGACCCAATGTAACAGCCTTGCTGCCTACCTGGATGAGATTACATTATATGTTATTTAGTCCAGTCAAGGCAATTTGTCTTGCTTAAAGTTGGAATGGTCAAGATCAAACATGTAGTGGCATGAAAAAGTTTTGGAATATATTTAACTACCTTAGTTAATCCTAAACTAACCTACCTATATACATATTATATCTTGTTAACTAGTGTAGAAATTCTATACTAATTCATTTGTACAATATTTTTTGTGATTTTATAGCTAAATATGGTGATAAATGAATCACTGAGGCTCTATCCTCCAGCAACTGTGCTCCCTAGAATGGCTTTTGAAGATATTAGGCTAGGAGATCTTCACATTCCAAAGGGGCTATCAATATGGATTCCTGTGTTGGCAATTCATCATAGTGAAGAAATATGGGGGAAAGATGCAAATGAGTTCAATCCTGAGAGGTTTGCATCCAAGACATTTGCTCCTGGAAGACATTTCATCCCATTTGCTGCTGGACCCAGGAATTGTATAGGCCAAACTTTCGCTATGATGGAAGCTAAAATCATTTTAGCCATGTTAATTTCAAAGTTTAGCTTCACTATTTCAGATAGTTATCGCCATGCTCCTGTTATTGTCCTCACAATAAAACCCAAGTATGGAGTACAAGTTTATCTGAAACCCTTGAAGTAGTCCATGAAATTAGAGATTTTTTTTTTTCGTTGACGTGACAGAGACTGAATTCCAAGAGAGAGGTTAATTAAGCCCTTTTTTAAAAGAATGTCGCATTTTTTAAAAAAATCTTTGGGATTTATATTCTAGTCAAGAGATAGACAATGGAATGGTGCTTTAAGGGTGTAAAGAAAGTGGTAGTTATTAATAAATCAAAGAAGCATACACAGTGATTTTGCTTTTAGTTGTTTTTGCATACAATTTTTGGTTTCTGCTAGGCCAAGCATTATTTAAATTACAAGAAAATGACAGCTTATGGCTCCCTTTACAAATCTCTATCTTATATTAGTTTATGCGACTAAATTAGAATTTTGGTCTATACAATTGGGATATTTTTTAATTAGTTTATGCATCTAATTTCGATCATAAAGATATATTATCATATTGATACTGTGCAATAACCATTGAGAATGAGCTAACAGAGATTGCTCCTCTTCAGAAAAATAATAACTAACAAATATTGAAAAATTCAAAGTACAGTCATTTTGTGAGATACGAGGGAAAATTTTGTTTAAAACCGAAAATTTAGAGAAATTCGGATGATCAAATTCCGCAAACCTCAAATAATTTTGTGCAAAATTGAATTGATACAATTAAAGGAATTTTTATAATCAAAAGTGCATATCAAGCACTCAATCCTCTGCATCTTGCTGTCTATTGGTACAAATTGGCTTGGAGAGTGGAATATATTCTTCACTATTTGTAAACAATGGTCAAATTACTCAATTTAAAAATAATTAATTTAAATTATCATATTAATTAATTTAAATTATTATAGTAGTTGAGGTCAAATCTACATATTTATTTTTTTTATATCTTAAATTTATGACATCTTTGTTATAATGCCTCAAGTGGCTCGCTTTGTTTCTAACTATGAGTAACTTTTTCTTGTAAATCCATCAATTTTAAGTGATTTTATCTTGTTTCTAGTCATAAATGGTTTTTTTTCACAAGTTCATTAGTTTTGTATAAATTTTTAATTCAGAGTCATTTTGATACTAATTATAATAGCTTCAGTTCAATTAGTCAATATAATTTATGAATAATGACCAAATTATGCGCTTTAAAGATAGTCAACTCAAGTTATAACCTATGAATAACTGACAATTATCTTTTACATATAAAAAATCATTCATAATTCATTAATCATTAATTTTATCAATAAAATGAATTTCTTATATCTTCAAACAATTATTGGATTGCTAATATTTTTTAAAAAAATATAAAGAACCTATGTATTTTATTCTTTCCAAATATTTTAAAAATTAATTGTTGCCAATTTTCAAACACAAAATATAGTTGTTTTGTAAGATACGAGGGAAAAAATTGATTAAAATGTATATATAGAAATTTGGATAATCAAATTCCACAAACCTAAATAATTTTATGCAAAATTGAATTGTTTCAATGAAAGGAAATTTGACAATAAAAAGTGCTTATTAAGCATTCAGTCGTCAGAATTTTGCTATCTATTAGTATAAATTGGTTTGGAGAGTGGGATATGTTCCCAAAGTATTGTGAGTAATGGTAAAACTATGACTTAAAAAAATTGCTTCAAATTATTATTATAGTAGTTGAGATTAAATCAACATATTTATTTTTGTTTTCTTATATCTTGAACTTGTGATGTCTTGTTGTAATATTACAATTCTATCACAACTCATATTTGCAATTAAGCTCATGCTATGCTAGTTAGGATTTATACTTGGGTATCATGGTTCTCTAGTTTTTCAATTGGCTCCACTCTGTCTCTAGTCATGGATAGCTATTTCTTGCAAGTCCACCAATCTCGAGTGGCTTTACCTTGTCTCAAGTTATAGATAGTTCTTTCTCACAAACTTATTAACTGTGCACAAATTTCTATCTCGGATTATTCTAATATTAATTGTAATAACTTAGATTCAAATAGCTTGCATAATTTATGAATAACAATCAAATCACATTGTTAAACTTATGAATTACTCGAAAGAATTAGTACAGAGAAAACAAAAATCCTTTTTTGATCTTTTGATGAGTAGAAGAAGATTTAAGGAGTTTTGATTGTTAAATATACACAAGAAAAAATGGTTTATATATGATATTAATATGAGATGTGATCATACCTAGTTTGGCTATAACAACAATATCATTACGTGGAAAATATGATAAATTATATCATAATTTTCACTAATAAGGTGAGGAAGGTGGGAATTGACCTGTTTAAGTTTTGAATTTACTTTTACCTCTTCATGGACAAATTGGATGAATTAATTAATTATGAAATGGCCATAAGTATGCTTAAGAGGTCAAAACCCTCATTAAAAAATTAAGTCTCACAAAGACTAAATGCTATAGAGATAAAATCGAAGATGTTCATAAGAGTAATTTTAAAAAACTTTATATATATATATATATATATATATATATATATATATATATATATCAAACTCTTTATTATAAAGAGTTATTTTATAATATAAGAGTTCAATAATTTTTTACAAAATAAAATAAAAATTTGGTTTAGCTCTTTCTATCTAAACAATCAAATACTATTCATTATTTTCATTAATAATTAATACATTGTAAGTTTTTATATATTTTATTAATTAATATTTTAATCCTATTTCTTCTATTAATTAAATTTAAAAAATAAGATCATTAATACTAATAGAAAAAACTAAAATATAAAAAAAAAATTATTAGATTTGTATAAAATTATTTACTTTTTATGAAAATGTTAATAAAAATGATGCTCTTCATTGAAGATGCTCCAAAAGATTTAGAAAACCAAAGTGAAAGGAGGTAAAAAGGTTTTCCTCTATAACTAATTTTGACATGCTCGTAACAATAACAATGATTTAATGGCTTCTTGATTCTTCCTTTTTTATTTCCACTTAAAATTTGATCTAAGTAACTAAGTGCTCAGTTTTCAGCATTATAAAAATACTGATAAATTTAGCGGTGGGGTCAGGGCCTTTTGCGCTGCCAATCCATTAAATATATACACTTGCACCAATCTTTATCCTTCCCCTCCCACTACTCATTTTCTCTTAATTGGTTTTGTTTCAACTTTTGTTTTTCTTATTTCTTCCCCTCTGCGTCACTGCCTTTTACACGATGGACGAAAAATTCCCATTCCATAAACATACATACAATCATATGATCTACGTGCTAAGGAATACATAAAATCAGCACAAATTATAATAACTAAGAGATGAAGATAATAACTAATCTGATGTAGGCTAAGCTCAGAAATGAAATAGGTAAAATGAGTTTAAAATTTAATTTATAAGTGAGAAAATTTTGAATTGGATAGGTTAAACTCACAAATAAAATAGAGAGAACAAGGTTGGATTAACAATTACTAGAAAGTTAGAATTAACGAATTTAAGTTCAAATTATTATATATATATATATATATATATATATATATATATATATATATATATATATATATATATATATATATATATATATATATATTAATTTTTATAATAAAAAAAGTATTATAAAAAATATAAATATAAATTAAAATAA
>CATIWR010144507.1:0-47142 GCA_949677035.1 Omphalea diandra
ATAACAAGTGAATCATTTAATCAATAACATGTGCCAATGAGACATATTGGTCCATCTTCTATGTGATTTGCAAGTGTTTGACAAGTCGACCACAACATCCTTTTTGTTCCATATGCAAGTGTTCATAACAATGGTATAACCAAGTAATCATTAAAAACATATAATTCTTGCTTGACTTGTATTCACATGTAAAATGTAACCATTCAATCATATATACATGTAATGGAACATAATCATATCATAAAATTATCACACATACACATTAGAATCTAATTACGATTTTTACTCACTTTTCGATGTGACCAACCTTTATGGTAGGTTTGGTTCTCTCTCTAGGGCTTCCTCAAAGTGTTGATATCCTAACATTTGATACATATATGTTTATAAGTATGTCAAAATATTATGAATGCCTTATAAGTATGTCAAAATGATTACGAATGCTTGGTATGCAACTATGGCATGATCCATGCAAGTGGACCTAGTTTTTATACACATTTTCTTTATGTGGCATCCTGAGCTTGCTACACTCTCATAGCAATAACTCTTGTTGTACTTATCCAAATGACTTCATTTCTTTTTTCAAATAAACTAGACACATAATCATACAACATACTCAAATTTCATATTGATATAAGACATATGAAAAATGTGGTGAATTTTTGAATTTTGGCCTATTTTAATATCATCTCAGCCTGAGTAGGTCTTACATTCATGGGTATAGCTTAAATTTCACAAATCCAATTTCAAAAAGGATATACGAAAAGTTACAAAAAATGTAAAGGAACATTTTTCATGTTTTACTCATTGTCTAATTCAGTCTATAAAGTCACCAAAACAAATGACCAATCTCAAGGTAAGGAGACTTTCAACATAGTGACAATCAGTCATGATGAAGAGGGCAACATCTTAATAACCATGATAAATTTGGCAAAAATATTGTATAGGTATGTAGATAATACACAAATATAAAACTTTCAAGTTTAACACATCACCAAATTCAAAATTTATGGCTATCAAATTCATAGAAAATAGAATTAAAAGACAGGTGAGGTTTCATCAAGATATAAGGTCAGTCACAATCAATGAGCCATATCTCTTTCCACACAATAAATTAATCCAAACTGCTTTATAGGTATTTATAGGGATATAAACATACAAATTTATATTTTAAACTTTGTCAAATTAGAACATTAGGCCATCAAAATATAAGAAAACATAAAGACTGAGGTGATTTTGGATGGTGTGAACCAACCCTAGTGATGGAGCCATAACTCCTCACACACACCAAATCAAGCAAAACTGTTTCATATGCACTTATTTGGGGTATAAAGCTACAACTTTCATATTTTACACTTTCATGAATTCTTCTTCTAGGATTATGAAATCGTCAGTACAAAATTATGCTCTAACAAAAAAAAATCAACACAATTAGTTCCTGTTTTCTTGAATTTCAACTTCCATCCAAGAGTTCTACCTCTAATGTTCCATAATTTTCACTATCCATGCATAATTAACATGTCATAAGGAGTTAATTTCATGTGAGAAGAAGATAAATTAGCGTACCAAATTTGCCAGAACCAGAAAACCTTAGGCTTCCTTCTTAAGCAGCTCATTCTTCTCCCTCTCCTTCTTGTTCTTCTTATTCTTTCCTTTCTTTCTTCCTTAGCTCTCTTTTTCTTCTATTGTATCTCATGTTTAAGCTTTATATTATGATCCTAAAGGGTAAAAAATTTCACTTGTAAACCTATTGTAATAAGACAAAATCATGGTGTTGCATTCCTATTGGTTAGATGTTCACTTCCCTCTTTTAGTCCCTCTTCTTCACTCCTTAAGTACCTTATTCTATCTCCTAATTCCTAGATGCTCCTTATACTTTAAAATAATCTATATAGCACCATTATTTATGATGTTATAACATGCACACAATATAAGACAAATTTCCATGCAATTATACACATATTACATATATGTTCAAGTGTCCCAAATGCAATAGTGCATGTGTCATCGTCGTGCTTATCCAATTCACGTCTCTAAATGATCATTTATACAATGCATATGTTCATATGGGATTTCAAATCATTTATGCAATGAATATGTTTATATGATAATGCCAATTAATATGGATGGTGATGTTACACCCAGAACTATAAAAGCTTAAGATTCCTTCCCATGCAGCTCACTCTCCTCCCTTTCCCTCTTCTTTCTCCTCTTCTTCTTCTTCTTTTTCTTCTTATTCTTCTTCTTCTTCTTATTCTTCTTCTTCTTTTTCTTTTCTTTCTTTCTTTTTTAGCTCTCCCTTTCTTCTATTGCCCTTCATATTTATCCTTTATATCCTGCTCCTAAAGGATGAAAAATTTGACTTGTAAACCTATTTTAACAAGATAAAATCATGGTGTCTCATTTCCAATGGTTGAAAGTTCACTTTTCCTCTTTTAGTCCCTCTTCTTAACTCCTTCATCACTTCTATCCATATCTTAATCCTCATATACTCCTTATACTTTTAAATAAGCTTTAAAACACCATTATTTATAATGCTATAACATGCACACAACATACGATAGTTTGTCATGCAACTATACAAACAATATATATATGATCAAGTGTCCCAAATGCAATGGGTAAATGATCATTTAGATATATGAATTGCATAAACACAATGATGACATGTAACATGCCCATCCATATTTATTGGCATTCTTACATGAACATATTTATTGCATAAATGATTTGCAATCCCACATGAACATATGCAGTGGATAAATGATTATTTAGATATGTGAATTGAATAAACACGACGATGACATTTGCACCATTACATTTGGGACACTTGATCATATATGTAATGTTTGTATAGTTGCATAACAAACTATCTTATATTGTGTGCATGTTATAGCATCATAAATAATAGTGTTTTATAGTTTATTTAAAAGTATAAAGAGCATATGGGGATTAAGAGATGGATGGAGGTGATGAAAGAGTTAAGAAGAGGGACAAAAAGAGGAAAAGTGAACTTCCAGCCAATGGAAATGAGACACCATGATTTTGTCTTATTACAATAGGTTTATAAGAGGAATTTTGCATCCTTTAGGATTAGAATAGAGAGGACAAATGTAAAGGGCAACAGAAGAAACAGACAGCTGAGGAAAAAATAAAGAAAAGAAGAATAAGAAGAAGTAGAAGAAGGAGATGGGGAAGAGTGAGCTGCCTAGGATGGAATCCTAAGCTTTTATGGTTCTGGGAAAATGGATAAGTTAATTTATATTCTTCCCATATGAAACTACTCCCTCATGAAATTTTAATCATCCATGGTTAGAAAGAATTATGGAGTATTTGAGGTAGAGCTCATGTATGGAATTTGAAATTTAAGAGAAACATGAGCTGATTGTGTTGGATTTGTTGTTAGAGCAAATTTTGTACCCACGATTTTATAACCCTAGAAGAGGAATTAAGGAAAGTGTAAAATATTAAAGTTGGAGCATCATGACCCATCTAAATTCATGTAAAACATTGTAGCTTAATTTGGTGTGTGTTAAGATATATGGCTCCTTCATTAGGGCTAGTTCACAACCAACCAAAATCTCCTTAGTCTTTTCATTTTCATATATTTTGATGACCTTATGTCCTAGTTTAGACAAAGTTCAAAACATGACATTTGTAGAGTTATGCACCCTCTAAACACTTGTAAATTATTTTGTTTGATTTGTTATGTGGAAAGAGCTATGGCACATTGATTGTGACAGACCCTAAACCTAATGAAACATCATCTATCATTTAATTCTATTTTCCAAGAATTTTATGGCCATAGATTTGGAATTTGATGATATGCCAAATGTGAAAGTTGTATATTTATGTCTTACCTACATGATTGTGAAATATTTTTGCCAAATTTAACATGTTTGTTGAGATATTGCACCTTCATCTTGATTGATTTTCAAAATGTTAAAAACTTGCTCACTATGAGATTATTTATTTGTTTTAGTGACTTTATATACTGAATTAAACAATGAGTAAAAAAACAAAACATTTTCCATTATATGTTTTGTAACTTTTGGTGAATTAGTTTTACAATTAGATTTGTACAGTTTTAGATATAACTAAGACTGTAAGATCTACTTAAACTAAGATGACATTGAAACAAGGCAAAATTCAAAAATTCACCACATTTTCTATATGACTTATATTGTCCTAAAACTTGACTATGTTGTATTATTATGTGTCTAGTTTATTTGAAAAAAGAATCAAGTGATTTGGATAAGTATATCTAGAGTTATTACTGTGAGAGTGTAGCAAGGTCAGGTTGGCATATAAGGAAAATATGCATAAACACTAGGCCCACTTGCATGGATCATGCCATAGTTGCCTACTAAGCATTCATAATCATTTTGAAAAACTTATAACCATGCATGTATCTAATGTTAGGATCTCAACACTTTGAGGAAGCTCTAGAGACAAAACCAAACCTACCATAAAGGTTGGTCACATCAAAAGGTGAGTAAAATCCCTAATTAGATTCTAATGTGTATGTGTGATAATTTTATGATATGATGATGTTCTATTACATGTATATGTGATTGAATTGTTCTAGTTTACATGTGAATACAAGTCAAGTGAGAATTATATACTCTTAATGATTACTTAGTATACCATTGTGAATGAACACTTACATATATAACTAAAAGGATGTTGTGACCGACTTGTCAAACACTTGCAAATCACTTGGAAAAAGGACCAGTATGTCCTATTGGCACATGTTATTGATCAAAGGATTCACTTGTTAAATGTTGGCTAGCAAAATCAAATGTCACTTGAATTACATTAATTCCTAGGAATAGTGTTTACCTTATAAGGTCACAATAAAAATCAATCTATTGCATTTACAATTGCATAGTCAATTCTTATACTTGTAATGTATCCTGGTGATATTTGATTATTGATTGTGCCATAAGAATCTGATTATTGTTTTTATTCATTGAGTCACGACTCATCAAATTGTACTTATGTTTTTTAGATACTAAAGCATAGGGTTTTCATAATTTGGTGCATAGGGTTTTGCACAGAGACACATGGATCAGAGGTCTTCGATTGAATTCTAACTCTCTCTCCCCTTGTGTCATGTACAAATATCTAAATAGGAACCATTTTATGGTCACTAACCTTGAGCATTAGTTAACGTATATGTACATTAAATTCATCTTGGATTATATATGTATGATGGATCAACCTATATGCAAATGTATTTTTAGACATGCCATGCAACTATATAAACATTACATATATATTAAAGTATCCCAAATGCAATAGCACAAATGTCATCATCGTGCTTATCCAATTCATATATCTAAATGATCATTTATCCAATGCTTATTATCATATGGGATTGCAAATTACCTTATGTTGTGTGTATGTTATAGCATCATAAATAATGGTGTTTTAGAGCTTATTTAAAAGTATAAAGAGTATATGGGGATTAGAAGATGGATGAAGGTGTTGAAAGAGTGAAAAAGATAGACTAAAAGGGGAAAAGTGAACTTCCAACCAATGGAAATAAGACACCATTATTTTATATTATCAGAATAGGTTTACAAGTGGAATTTTCATCCTTTAGGATCAAAACAGAGGGGATAAATGTGAGGGACAGCAGAAGAAAGGGAGAACTAAAGAAGAAAGGAAGAAGAAGAAGAAGAAGAATAAGGAGAGAGAGAAGAGTGAGTTACCTAGGAAGGAATCCTAAGCTTTTCTAGTTTTGGAAAAATAGGTAAGTTAATTTATCTTCTTTCTATAAGAAATTACTCCCTCATGACATGTTAATCATCCATGGTTAGTAAGAATTATGTAGTATTTGTGGTAGAGCTCATATATGGAATTTGAAATTCAAGAGAAACATGAGCTGATTATGTTGGTTTTATTATTAAAGTAGAATTTTGTACCCACGATTTCATAACCCTAGAATAGTAATTATGGAAAGTGTAAAATATGAAAGTTGGAGCTTTATGCACCAACTAAATGCATGTAAAATAGTTTAGCTTAATTTGGTGTGTGTTAGGAGATATGGCTCCCTCATTAGGGTTGGTTCATAACCAACTAAAATCTCCTCAATCTTTATGTTTTCATATATTTTGATGACCTTATGTCCTGATTTAGACAAAGTGCAAAACATTAAATTTATAGGGCTATATCCCCTATAAATACTTGTAGAACATTTTTTTCTTGATTTATTATGTGGAAAGAGATATGACACATTGATTGTGACTGACCTTAAACTCGATGAAACCTCATTTGTCTTTTAATTGCGTTTTCTAAGAATTTTATGGCCATATACTCAGAATTTGATGACGTGCCAAATTTAAAAGTTTCATATTTATGTCTAATCTACATGTCTGTGAAGTAGTTGTGCCAAATGTTTCATGGTTGATGAGATATTGCACCTTCATCATGTCTAATTTTCAACATGTTAAAAACCTGTTCACCTGAGATTGGTCATTTGTTTTGGTGATTTTATAGGCTTAATTGGACAATGACCAAAACATGAAAAATTTTCCATTATGTGTTTTGTAAACTTTTGGTAAATTATTTTTGGAATTGGATTTTTACAATTTTAGATATGCCTAAGATTGAAATACCTTCTATGATTGAGATGACATTGAAATAAGGCAAAATTCAAAAATTCACCACACTTTCTTTATGCCTTATATTGACATGAAATTTAACTATGTTGTATCATTATGTGTCTAGTTTATTTCAAAAAAATAATTAAGTCATTTGTGCAAAATTATTGTGAGAGTGTAGCAAGGTTAGGCTACCATATAAGGAAAATATGCATAAACACTAGGTCCATTTGCATGGCTCATGTCATAGTTGCACACCAAGCATTCATAATCATTTTGACATACTTATAACCATGTACATATCAAATGTTAGGATCTCAACACTTTGATGATGCCCTAGAGAGAGAACCAAGCTTACCATAAGGGTTGGTCACATCAAAAGGTGAGTAAAAACCATAATTAGATTATAATGTGTATGTATGATAATTTTATGATGTGATTATGTTCTATTACATGTACATGTGATTGAATTGTTACCTTTTAGATATGAATACAAGTTAAGTGAGAATTATATGTCTTAATGATTAATTAGTATACCATTATGAATGAACACTTGCATATGGAACTAAAACGATATTGCGACCGACTTGTCAAACACTTGCAAATCACTTGGAAAAAGTGACCATTATGTCTTATTGGCACATGTTATTGATCAAATGATTCACTTGTTATATGTTGGCCCATAAAATCAAATGTCACTTGAATCACATGAATTCCCAGAAGCGGTGTTTATCTTGTAAGGTCACGATAAAAATCAATCTATTGCACTTGCACTTGCACTTGCATAGTCAATTATTATACTTGTAATGTATCTTGATGATATTTGATTATTGGTTGTGCCATAAGAATCTAAAATTATTTTTATTCATTAAGTCGCAACTTACCAAATCATAATTATGTTTTCAGATGCTGAGGCATAGAGTTTGGATACTATAGTGTATAAAGTTCTGCATAAAGACACATGGACCATAGGTCATCAGCTGAATTCCAACTCTCTCTCTCTCTCTCTCCCCTGGTGTCATGTACATATATCTAGATAGAAACCTGTTTATGATCACTAGCCTTAAACAATAGTTAACATATATGTACATTAAATACATGTTGGATTGTGTATGTATGATGAATAAACCTATATGCAAATGTATTTTTAGACATGAATGTCATGATTTGTAAATGAAAATGCTATAATCTTTTTGACATACTTATATGCTAACACTACCACCAGAGATGGCTTAAATTCATGATATATTACATGTGAGTATGCTTAGAAAAGTTTATGTCTGATCCTACACATATAATTGGGGATCCAACAATAACAATTACAGATGTAAGTTACATTAAAGAACTAGTGACAATCATTGGTTATAAGAAAAAATAGTTACAAAATTGACCCCATGTGTACATTGTGGCAGACAACATATGGGTGAATGTAGAAAATTGACTGGTGGGTACTTTTATCGGTCTTTTGATCATATGCTTTGAGATTGTCCTAAAAGATTTAGAATGTCAGAGGGTGGTAGAGGCAAAGGTATAACAACATCAGAGTCTACAATGGAGTTGGAGTATCAATTGGCAAGGGCAGAGGCAGAGGCAGAGGTAGAACAATCACAATTGGCCATGGTTTGAGTATATCAGAAGGTCAGAGCTCTATACCCTTGACATAAGCTAGAGTATTTGTCATGACTAGGCAAGAAGCTGTTGTTACTCCAAAAGTAATCACTAGTAAACTTTTTCTCCATCATTTAGAAGTGGATTCATTAATTGATCCTGCCTCCTCACATTCATTCATTTTATTAAACATAGCATCACAATTGTGTAGTAAGCATCAAACTTTAGGTTTTAATCTATATGTTAGTACTCATTTGAGAGATGTGATAATTTTATGATACTATTATGTTTTATTACATGTATATGTGACTGAATTGTCACATTTTACATGTGATTACAAGTCAAGTAAGAAATATATGGTCTTAATCATTACTTGTTATACTATTATGAATGACCACTTGCATATTGAACTAAAAGGATGTTGTGACCGGCTTGTCAAACACTTACAAATCACTTGGAAAAGGGATCGACATATCTTATTGGCACATGTTATTAATCAAATGATTCACTTGATATATGTTGGCCAGTAAGATCAAATGTCACTTGAATCACATGAATTCCCAGGAGTAGTGTTTGCCTTGCAAGGTCACGATAAGAAAAAAAATCAATCTATTGCATTTGCACTTGCATAGTCAAATTTTGTACTTGCAATATATCCTGATACTATTTGATTATTGATTGTGCCATAAGAATTTAATTATGGTTTTTATTCATTGAGTCATGTCTCATCAAATTGCAATTATATTTTTTAGATATTGAAGTGTAGGGTTTTGATACTTTGGTGCACAGAGTTTTGCATAGAGACACATGGACCACAGATCATCGACTGAATTCCAACTCTCTCTCGCTCCTTGTGTCATGTACATATATCTAGATAGGAACTAGTTTATGGTCGCTAGCCTAGAACATTAGTTAACATATATGTACATTAAATACATGTTAGATTTTGTATACATGTATATGTGTCATATATACATGCAATAGAACATAATAATATCATAAAACTATCACATCTCTCAAAAGAGTACTAACACATAGATTAAAACCTAAAGGTTGATGCTTAGTACACAATTGTGATGCCATGTTTAATAAAATGAATGAATGTGTGGAGCCAGGATCAATTAATTCATCACTTCTAAATCATGAAGAAAAAGTTTAGCAGTGATTACTTCTAAAGCAGCAATAGGTTCTTGCCTAGTCATGGAAAATGCTTTGGCCTGTTTTGGGACTCTATAACTCTAACCTTCTGATATACTCATCTCAATCGCTCTTCAAACTTTCAACATTTGTCTTTTTTCGGTGGCCACCATGAATGATGCATAATCAGATAATTGATTAAATTTTACCTCATACTCGATTATAGTCATCTCTCCCTGCTTCATGTTTAGAAATTCATTTCTTTATCATCTTTATACACTTTTGGCATGTAATTATTGTTGAACTTATGAAGAAAATAATCCCATGTAAGCATTGAAGGCTGGATATCACTTCCTGGAATTGTTTCCCATTAATCATATGCATCCCCCCTCTCATAGCAACACTGCATAATCAAAGTTTTCTTTTGGTGTGCATTCCATCAAATTAAATACTCTTTGTGTTCTTTTTAGCCATGTCTCTGCCATTGATGGATCTATGGTACCACTGAAGTCAACTACACCTTGTTTTCTTAATTTATCATACATTCTTTCTCTTTGAATTTTCGGACCCTGCACTGTTGGTTCACCAATTCTATATTATGGTTACCCATGAGATATGTGATGTGCATGCGAATATGTAGGAGATCTAACACTATCAGTAGGTTGATCTTTTAATGGTTGGCATGATGCTTCTATTGAATGCAAATCAACTGACTCCTCTATCTTTGGTAAGCCATGGGTACTACTAATACCCTATGGACATATAAGACAATGTCATATGATAATGCATAATAGTATAAAATCATATCATGTTCATATGTATGTCCCATAGAACCTATCTCTATTATGATACCAAAAATTGTAACAACCATTTTCATTTACAAATCATGGCATTCATGTCCAAAAATATATTTGCATATAGGTATATTCATCATTCATACACAATCCAACATGTATTTAATGTACATATATGTTAACTAATGTTCTAGGCTAGTGACCATAAACTAGTTCCTATCTAGATATATTTACATGACATAAGGAGAGAGAGAAAGAGAGAGAGTTAGAATTCAATCGACAACATGTGGTCCATATGTCTGTGCAAAACTCTATGCATTAAAGTGTCCAAACCCTATGCTTTTGTATCTAAAAAACATAATTGGGGTGTGGTGAGTCACGACTCGATGAATAAAAACAATAATAAGATTCTTATCACACAACCAATAATAAAATAGCATCAAGATACATTACAAGTATAAGAATTGACTATGCAAGTGCAAATGCAATAAATTGATTTTTTTTTATCGTGAACTTGTAAGACAAACACTGCTCCTAAGAATTCATATGATTCAAGTGATCCATACAAGTGCTAAGGATGGTTACTTTAGGTATAGAGGTAGAGGATTAGGAGTTTCATCGTATGCAGGCAGAGGTCAAGGCCAAGTTATGCAATGACAACCCGCATATGTACATTGAGGCAGGCAATATGTGGGTGAATATAGAAAATTGACTAGTGGGTGCTACTTTTATGGGTTTTTTGATATATGCTTAGAGATTGTCTTGAAAGATTCATCATGTCAGAAGGAGGCAAATACAGAGGCAGAGCTACATCAAAGTCCACAATTGAAGTTTCAAAAGAAAATGGAGTTGAAGTATCATTTGGTAAGGGCAAAAGCAACAATTGGTCAAGGTATGAGCATATCAAAAGGTCAGAGTTCTAGACCCCTGACACAGGCCAGAGTATTTGCCTAGGCAAAAAGCTATTGCTGCTCCATAAGTAATCACTGGTAAACTTTTTCTCTATGATTTAGAAGTGGATGCATTAATTGATCATGGCTTTACATATTCATTCATTTCATTAAACATGGCATCACTATTATGTGGTAAGCATTAACCTTTAGGTTTTAATCTATATGTTAGTACTCCTTTGAGAGATGTGATAATTGTGGATAAGGTATCTCGTGACTGTGTGATTCACATTGATGACATTGAGTTAAATGTTGATCTAATATTGTTGCCACTCCGTGAATTTGATGTGATACTGGGTATGGATTGGTTGTCCAAATATCATGCAATAATGCATTGTTTTACTAATGAAGTTGTTTTGGAATCTCTAAATCATATAAGGGTTGTGTTTCAAGGGGAAAGGCAAATTATACCTCCATGCCTAGTTTCTGCTGTCAAGGCTTTTTGCATGATTAAAAGTGGTTGTGAGGCTTATAGACACAAGGTTCACAAATGAATTACTTGAGAATATTTTCATGGTAAATGAGTTTTTAGATGTTTTCCCAACTAACTTACCTGGTATGCCACCTGATAGGGAGATAAAATTCACAATTGAGTTAGTCCCAAGAACTACACCAATATCCATTCCACCTTATAGGATGACTCCAATTGAGTTGAGAGAATTAAAGACCCAATTACAAGAACTACTTGAAAAGTGATTCATTATACCTAGTGTCTCACCTTGGGGTGCTCCAATATTATTAAAGAAAGGTGGGATAATGAGGCTGTGCACTTATTACATGTAGTTAAATCGAGTTACTATGAAGAACAAGTATCCTTTACCAAAGGTAGATGATCTGTTTGACCAGTTAGAAGGAGCATGGGTATTTTCTAAAATTGACCTATAATCAAGATATTATCAGCTCAAATTTCAAACCCAAACATACCGAATATAGCTTTTCAAACTTGGTATGGGCATTATGAATTTTTGGTGATGCCATTTGATTTGACTAATGCACTACCTACGTTTATGGCTCTTATGAACTAAGTATTCCTGCCTTACTTAGACAAATTTGTAATTATGTTCATTGATGACATATTGGTGTATTTAAGGAGCAAAGAGGAGCATAAACAACATTTAAGGATTGTGTTGCAAATTTTGAGAGAAAAATAACTATTTGCTAAATTAAGCAAATGCGAGTTATGGATTGACCATTTGGTATTTTTAGGACATATAGTTTCAGAAAAGGGCATAGAGGTAGATCCAAACAAAATTGAAGCAATAGTAATATGGGAAACCCTAAAGAATGTTATAGAAGTCTAAAGTTTATTAGGACTAACTGGGTATTATCGTTGATTTATTAATGGGTTTTCATTTATAATTGCTCCTTTGACTAAGTAACTTCGACAAAATGCAGCATTTCAATGGTCTAAAGCATGTCAAGAGAGTTTTGATGAATTAAAACATTGACATCTGCTCCAGTGTTAGCCATTTCTAACGATAATGGAGGATTTGTAGTTTATAGTGACGCCTCTCATCAAGTTTGGGTTGTGTTTTAATGCAGCATGGTAAGGTATTACATATGCATCCAGACAACTAAAACCTTATAAATTATCTTACCCAGTACATGACTTAGAACTTGTTATCGTTGTGTTTACTTTGAAAATATGGAGACATTACTTATATGGAGAAACATTTCAGATATTTACAAATCATAAGTGCTTGAAGTATTTGATGAGCCAAAAATAATTAAACATGAGACAAAGGTGGTGGTTAGAATTGCTAAAAGATTATGATTGCACCATTGGGTATCACCCAGGGAAGGCAAATGTGGTTGTTGATGCTTTGAGCAGGAAATCAAGACGTGGTGTAGCTCATTTACAGGTATTTCCATTATCTTATTTAGTTCAATTATGAGCTATGAATATGGAACTAAATATAAAGAATGGGGGTATTGATTGCTACTTTTCATGTGAGACCAATGTTGCATGATCGAATTAAAGAAGAACAGGGCAAGGATCCAAAGTTACATAAAATGATTGCAATGGTAAAAAAGGAGAGACATGGTGATTTTGATATTTAAAATGATGCCTTGATATTGGGTTCTCATATTTATGTGCTTAATGTTGATAACTTGCAAAATGAAATCCTAGAAGAAACACATAATGCTCCACATGCCATTCATCTAGGAATGAAAAAAAATATATAATACCTTATGATCTCATTTTTGGTAGCCTA
Source organism: Omphalea diandra (assembly GCA_949677035.1). Lineage (NCBI taxonomy): Eukaryota > Viridiplantae > Streptophyta > Magnoliopsida > Malpighiales > Euphorbiaceae > Omphalea > Omphalea diandra. The sequence continues at coordinate 13,311 of CATIWR010144507.1, forward strand.
AAAAGAAGAAAGATGCATCAACTTATGTTTCAACATGTTTGACTTGTTAGCATATCAAAAGGAAACATCAAGCACCAATTGAAAAATGGAAACTATTGATGATTTCAATATGGAAATGGGAAAGAATAACCATGGACTTTGCATATGGGTTACCAAGGGCTTTGATGAAGAATGATGTTATATGGGTGATCATTGATAGACTAACTAAGTCAGCTCACTTTTTGCCTATTCAATAGGGTAGTCCACTTAAGCACTTAGCTAAGAAATATGCGGATGGTATTGTCAGATTACATGGCATTTTTAGTGTCCATTGTATAGGATAGAGATCCATGATTTACATCTCAATTTTAGGTCAATTTGCAATTGGCTTTAGGTACCAAGTTGAGTTTCAATACTGCTTTCCATCCTCAGACAGATGGGCAATTAGAAAGGATAATTCAGACACTTGAAAGCATGTTTTTGAGCATGTGTCATAAAGTTCAAAGGTGCATGGCATGAATATATTGCCTTGATTGAATTTGCTTATAATAATCATTATCATAGTAGTATATAGATGATAACATATGAAGCACTATATGGAAGAAAATGTCAAAGTTTTATCTATTAGGATGAAGAAGGGATACATGTTTTAGAAGGGCCAGAACTAGTGTAAGACACTATGAAGAAGGCACAAGTAATCAAAAGCAAACTTAAAGTAGTATAAGATAAGCAAAAGAGCTATACAGACCAACACAAAAGTGAAAATGGAATATGAGGTGGGAAACAAAGTGTTCCTTTGAGTTTCACCATGGAAATGAATAATTTGATTTGGCAAAAAGGGGAAACTAAGTCCTCGATACATAGAACCATATGAGGTTCTAGAAAGAATTAGCCCATTAGCTTACAGGCTAGCACTACCACTAGAGATGACTCAGATTCATGATGTATTCCAAGTGAGTATGCTCAGAAAGTATCAGTCTGATCCTACACATATACTTAGGGATCCAACAATAACAATTGCAGATGATGTAAGTTACACTGAAGAACTAGTGAGAATCATTGGTTATAAGACAAAACAATTATGAAATTGAGAAATCCTTTTGGTTAAGGTATTATGGAGAAACCACTCATAAGAAGAGGCTACATGGAAAACCAAAGAGAGCATTAAACGACAACATCCATATTTATTTACAGGTATTGAATTTTGAGGATGAAATTCTACATAAGAGGGGAAGAAATGCAACATCCCTATCCACATTCATTAGCATTCTCACATGAGCTTATTCATTGTATAAATGATTTACAATGCCATATGAACATAAGCATTGGATAAATGATCATTTAGATATGAGAATTGGATAAGCACGACGATGACACTTGCACCATTGCAATTAGGATACTTAAACATTTATGTAATGTTTATATAGTTGCATGGCAAATTATCTTATGTTGTGTACATGTTATAGCATCATAAATAATAGTGTTTTAGTGATTATTTAAAAGTAAAATGAGCATATAGAGATTAAGAGATGGATGAAGGTGGTGAAGGAGTGAATAAGAGGGACTAAAGGGGAAAAGTGAACTTCCAACCAATGGAAATGAGATACCATGATTTTGTCCTGTTACAATAGGTTTACAAGTGGAATTTTTCATCCTTTAGGATCAGAATATAGTGGATAAAAGTGAAGAGCAGCAAAAGAAAGAGAGAGCTAAGCAAGAAAGAAAGAAAACAAGAAGAAAAAGAATAAGAAGAAGAAGAAGTAGAAGAGGGAGAAGAGTAAGCTGCCTAGGAAGGAATCCTAAGCTTTTCTGGTTATGGGAAATAGTTAAGTTAATTTATCTTCCTCCCATATGAAATTAATCCCTCATGACATGATAACCATGCATGGTTAGTAAGAATTATAGAGTATTTGAGGTAGAGTTCAAGTATGGAAGTTAAAATTCAAGAGAAACAAGAGTTGATTGTGTTAGTTTTGTTGTTAGATCAGAATTTTGAACCCATGATTCCATAACCCTAGAAATGGAATTAGGGAAAGTGTAAAGAATTCGCTTCCTAAGTCATGCCCTATACAATGAAAGATCGCAACCGCAAAGTTTGTAAGCAGTTAGAAAGCAACGATTATATTTTCTTGATGGACCAACAAAAAGATGACACTTGGACTAGCCGTTATGGAAATTGGAATGTCGCGACCACAAATCCTTTGTATCAACCTCGACTCCTGTCTATCATGCAATTAATACAGAATCTGCCTAGCATGACATGGAGATTTAATGAGCTTCATAGTGTAACGTCTCTTTAGTGGGTATGGGCTATAAATACTCCACCAAACAGATGTAAATGCAAGAGAATTCATTAACTTGTAACAAAACTCTGGCAAATTTACTATTCATTCTTTCTATTTTTTAAGTGATTGTTTGGTGTGAGGATAAACACCAATTGTAATAGGTTTCAGTCTAAGCCTATGAAAACACTTAAGGAAGGTTTTATTGTGAGCCTGTGGAAACACTTGAGAGAGGTTTTAGTGTTAACCTTAGAAAACACTTATAAGAAAGGTTGTTATGTGAGCCTTCAAAACACAAAGTGTAAAAGTTAGGTGTGAGCTTGGAAACACCATTTTATGTGAGTGAAACACCCAATTGCAGAGAATTAGGAAGTGGACGTAGGGTTGATTAACACCCGAACCATTATAAATCTTTGTGTCTTTTTCTACTCTCTCTTTATCTTCATTTTAATTTTTATTTAAACACCAATTCAACCCCCCATCCCCCTACTTAGTGCCTAGGCCAACAGAGAAATCAAATGATGTCACTTGCTATGAATGTGACAAGTAATGCCACATTAAATATGATTGCACCAAGTTAAAGAAAAAGAAGAAAGGTGACAAAAAAAAAAAAAGAGCTTCAAATGCGTTTGGGATGATAGCTCAAGTGAAGAAGAAGAAGAGGGATAAGTTGCAATCCTTTGCTTCATGGCTCAAGAGGATTCATCCAATGAAGTAAGCTCTTCACCTCACTCTTATTTATATTTTAATGAACTCGATGATGTAGATGATGACCTTATAGAAGCTCTCACCATGAAATGTGACAAATATAGGTCATAAATGAAAACTTACAAGAAGAAGTGCACTAAATTAGAGGATGAATTCAAATCCCTAAATAGTTATGTAAGTGAATTGAGAGCTTCAATTAAAGAACTCAAAAAATCTATAGGAAGCCTTTCCAAATCATAATCTCCAGTATCATTAAGAAAAGGGAATGGCTCTTTGAAATGAGAAGTCATTAAGCTTAAAAACTCTATTTCTAAGTTTCACAAAGGTAAAGAAGCTTTAGATACACTAATTTTATCACAAAGACCTCCCTTGATCAGGCATGGTGTAGGCTTCAATAGAGCCTCTACTTCTTCTACTCCTTTATTCGTAACATTCTTTAAGGCCTCAACACCTCAAACTTTAAGTATTGAGGGTGTTAGAAAGAAAGGTGCTCAAAGCACTAAACCCCCATTGCCTAAGGGCAAGGGAAAGCTTCAATAAGGCCCTAAGTCTATTGCTAAAAAGGCCAATCATGCATAAATGTATAATAAAAGGCATGCTCACTGAAACACACATAGAAAAGTTACACCAACATCCATTCATACATGTTCATGCTCACACACACATCATGTAGGTATGAGAAAACCCCCTACTCATACCAAGACAATGCATAAGAGAAAGACACATAGGTCTAAACTCCAATTGTGATGTCACAATTACTAATCATTCTTAAAATAGGTGCATTAACTTATCCATAAAACATGGAATACTAAAGTGACACAACATCGTTAAAATCCTATCATTCTATCCATTATCATTAAAATGCCTTATTTTAATTATATTATTATTATTATTATTATTTTCACTATGTATCTTGTTTCACAACATACTAACCATTTACAACAAAGTATACATGGTTAAACAAACTTAAATACTAATTGACTGCATACTGACACAACCTTTATTAGACTACTAGACATTAACTTTGAAATGTAAACTGGATGCAATCTTAGTCTACTTTTCCTAAAAGAAAATTGAATGCAATAAAAGTGAACTTGCATACTCAGTAAGTAAATGCATAACGATACTTCAATCTCAAATAACATAACAACATTTAAATATAAATAACTCATCATCATATCCATGCATGAAATAAAAAGCTTTTACACTGAAATACCATGCAAGCTATCAAATGTTATTGTCACACAGACTATCATATATTGTTGCCACATAGGATATAGATGTCACTGCCACCAAGGCTTTCATATTTGGTGACCATATAGGCTATAAATATTGTTGCCACATAGGCTATAGATATCATTACCACACGAGATATGAAATGTTATTGCCATGTAAGCTATTATAGATTATTGCCACACAGGCTATAGATATCATTGCCACACAGGTTGTTATATATTATTGTCACACATGTTATAGATATCATTGACACACAGGCTATCGAACGTTATTACCACACAGGTTGTTATATATTATTCCACATAGGCTATAGATATCATTGCCATACAAGCTCTCGAACGTTACTGCCACACAGGCTATTATATATTATTGCCATACATGTTATAGATATCATTACCACATAGGCTATCGAATGTTATTGTCATGCAGGCTATTATAGATTATTGCCATATAGGCTATAGATATCATTGCCACATAGGCTGATGAATGTTATTGCCACACAGGCTGTTATATATTATTGCCACACATGCTATAGATATTATTGCCACATAGGCTCTTAAAAGTTATTGCCACACATGCTGTTATATATTATTGCCATACAGGATATAGATATCATTGCCACATAGGCTATTGAATGTTATTGCCACACAGGTTGTTATGTATCATTGCCACACAGGCTATGAATAGTGTTACTTGCCAACAACATCAAGTATTAGTCTTTCAACAAATCAACTATAAATCCAACAAAATTTCAATAATAAAATGACTAATAACAACACCCATAACTTTGGCAACTCATATCACCATATTCTCCCATTCCAAAGTCATAACTTATCAACATCTCATGAAAATAAATAAATTAAGAGTATAACAATCTTTTCATCAATGTATTCCTCAATATCATCACATTAAACAACATTTAATTCCATTGAGTATATGTTCATGGCATTTAACCAATCACACGTACAATACCATTAGCTATTTACTTACCTCCTCCTTTAAGCTTATTAGGCCGTGGATGGTCCCGACTTATTCCCACTATTATCTTCAATGCCTTAAGGACCTATTACATTACAATAAATCAATGCATGATGATAAAATAAGATTTTCATCTTGTTATACAAATATGCTCTAGTAAAATATTATGAACTTGATAGGTTATTTCTATAATTACTTTTATCCCATAAATCCAAATGAATGATTCCTTTTTTTTTTCAATTAAACGAGACATATATGGGTACACCATATCAAAAATTTAGTAAAAAATATATGCTACATAATTTATGGCCAATTTTATGAATTTGCCCTGTTTCAATGTCATCTTAATCTGAGTAGGTCTTACATAGATATATCTCAAATCTTACAAATCCAATCCCAAAAATGATTTATCAAAAGTTATAGAACACATAAAGGAACATTTTTGATGTCTTACTTATTGTCGAATTCTGTCGTTAAAGTCACCAAAACAAATGACCAATCTCAGGGTGAACAGGTTTTAAACATGTTGACAATTAGTCATAATGAAGGGGAAATATCTAAACAACCATGTTAAATTTGGCAAACATATTTTATAGGAATTTACATAATTAATAAATATATAACCTTCAAGTTTTACACATCACCAAATTCTGAATCTACGACCATCAAATTCTTGGAAAACAGAATTAAAAGACTGATGAGGTTTCAACCAGGTACATGGTTAGTCAATCAATGAGCCATATCTCTTTCCACACAACACATGAATAAAAAATGCTTTACAAATATTTAGAGGGGATATAATCCTACAAATTCTATATTTTTCACTTTGTCTAAATCAGTACATAGAGTCATCAAAATCTATGACAACAAAATGATTGAGGTGATTTCAATTGGTTATGAACCAGCCCTAATGAAGGAGCCATAACTCCTTACACACACCAAACCAATTTTCATATGTATTTAGTTGTGTCATAAAACTACAATTTTCATATTTTGAATTTTCCCTAATTCTTCTTCTATGGTAATGAAATCGTGGATACAAGATTATGCTCTAACAACAAAAATCAACACAATCAGCTCTTGTTCCCTTGAATTGCAACTTCTGTCCAAGAGTTCTACCTCAAATACCCCATAATTCTTAGTAACCATGCATGATTAACATGTCATGAGGGTTTAATTTTATTTGAGTAGAAGATAACTTAACTTACCTATTTTCCCAGAGCCAGAAAACCTGAGGCTTCCTTCTTAGGCAACTCACTCTTCTCCCTCTCCTTCTTCTTTTTCTTCTTTTTTTTTCCTTTCTTTCTTCCTTAGCCCTCTCTTTCTTTGTTTTACCTCATGTCTAAGCTCTGTATTCTGATCCTAAAGGGTCAAAAATTCCACTTCTAAACCTATTGTAACAAGTCAAAATCATGGTGTTGTATTCCTATTGGTTGGAAGTTCACTTTCCTCTTTTAGTCCCTCTTTTTCACTCCTTAAGCACCTCTATCCATCTCCTAATCCCTAGATGCTCCTTATACTTTAAAATAGGCTCTATAACCCCATTTTTTATGATGCTATAACATTCACACAATGAAAGATAATTTGCCATACAACTATACAAACATTACATATTTGTTTAAGTGTCCCAAATGCAATAGTGCATGTGTCATCATCATGCTTATCCATTTCACGTGTCTAAATAATAATTTATCTGATGCATATATTCAATTATAACATAATTAAAATGCATTTAATTTGGGTTGAAGATGTTACACCAATGCCACTATTATATGAAATATGGACATATAAATGATCATTGCTACATTAGGAAAGCTCACCTCAAGTTGGAGGATCCTTCAAAATCTAACCCCCTAGGACCCAATTATACTTGGATACCAAAGCAAAGATGATTTATTTATGTTGTGTAGGGGTGTTTGGCAGCCACCAATAAAGGAAATGATTGGCATGTGCTCAAAAGCACTTGACGGGCAATAAAAAGCTATTCATGGCCTTAAAGGAAAAAGAAGGTGACAATGTCACATTTGGTAACAATGCCAAGGGCATGGTAATTGGCATTAGGACAATTGGTAAGAATGGTTATTCTTAATTAATGAAGTTTTACTTATTAATGGCTTGCAACATAATTTGTTTAGTATAAGTCAATTATGTGACAAAGGTAAAAAAGTCACATTTGACCCTAGAGAATGCCGAGTTACCACTTTAGTAGATAAAAAGGTAGTTTTCAAGGGTAAAAGGGAAGGCAATACCTATCTAGTTGACTTAGACAATTTGGTTAACTAATCTTTCAAGTGTCTTATATCTATTAGTAATGAAGCTTGGCTATGCCATAGAAGGTTTGGACATGCTAGCATGGAGCTCTTCCAAAGCTTACGAAAAGGAAAGCTAGTGGAAGGTCTTCCAAAGCTAAATTTTTCTAGAGACAAGACTTGTAGTCCTTGCCAAATGGGGAAGCAACATCAATCTTCCTTCAAAGTAAAGAATTTTGTAAGTACATCTAGACCTCTTTAATTAATTCATATGGACTTAATAGGAACTACTGGGAGTGCTAGTTTAGGTGAAAAAAATTATGCCCTAGTCCTAGTTGATGATTACTCTAGATTTACTTGAGTATCCTTTCTAGCTCATAAGTATGATACTTTTGTTGCTTTTAAAAGTTTTGCAAAAATAATTCAAAATGAAAAGGGTTACTTCATTTCTTCAATAAGAATTGACCATGGAAAGGAATTTCAAAATGAATCTTTTGAATCTTATTGCCAAGAGAATGGGATTTTCCATAACTTTTCATGTAACATCCCCAAATCATATGCATTTTAATTATGTTATATTTGAAAAGATGCACTAGATAAATGATTTTTTTTAGACATGTGAATTGGAGAAACACAACGATGACACTTTCACCCTTACATTTGGGGAACTTAAACATATATGTAATGTTTGCATAGTTGCATGAAAAATTATCTTATGTTGTGTGCATGTTATAATATCATAAATAATGGTGTTTTAGAGCTTAATTAAAAGTATAAGGAGCATCTAGGGAGTAGGATATGGATGAAGGTGCTTAAGGAGTGAAGAAAAGGGACTAAAAGAGGAAAAGTGAACTTGCAACCAATGGAAATGAAACACCATGATTTTATCTTGTTATAATAAGTTTACATATAACATTTAGGGTCAGGTTATTGAGGAAAAACTATGAGTTATACCAGAAGAAAGAGAGAGTCAAGGAAGAAAGAAAGAAAGGAAGAAGAATAAGAAGAAGAAGAAGAGGGAGAAGAGTGAGTTGCCTAGGGAAAAAGTCCTAAGGTTTTCTAATTCTAGGATAATAGGTAAGTTAATTTATCTTCTTCTCAACTGAAATTAACCTTTCATGACATGTTAATCATGCATGGTTAGTGAGAATTATGAAGTAATTGAGGTAGAGCTCTTGGATGGAAGTTGTAATCCAAGAGAGCAAGAGCTGATTTTGTTGGTTTTGCTGTTAGAGCAGAATTTTGTACCCACGATTTCATAACCCTAGAAGAGGAATTAGGGAAAGTTTAAAATATGAAAGTTGTAGCTTTATGTCTAATATAAATGTGTATGAAATGCTTTTTATTAATTTTGTGTGTGTGAGGAGATATGACTCCTTCAGTAGGTCTGGGTCACATACAAATCGAGATGATCTTAGTCTTCTATTTTCTTATATTTTGATGGCTTTATATTCTGATTTTGACAAAGTGAAAAACATGAAACTTGTAGCTTTATATCCCCTCTAAATACATGTAAATCAGTTTTGATTGATTTGCTGTGTGGAAAGAGATATGGCTCATTGATTGGGACTGACTCTGTACCGGGATGAAACCTCACATTTCTTTTAATTATATTTTCCAAGAATTTGATGGTCATAGATTCAGAATTTGATGATAGTCCAAGTTTTAAAGTTGTATATTTATGTCTGATCTACGTTTTTGTGAAATAGTGTTACCAAATCTAGCATGGTTGTTAAGATATTGTCCCTTCATCATGACTGTTTGTCAACATGTTTCAAACCTGCTCACCCTGAGATTTGGTCCTTTGTTTTGGTGACTTTATAGAATGAATTAATAATGAGTAAAACATGAAAAATGTTCCTTTATATGTTTTGTAACTGGTGGTAGATTATTATTAGAACTCGATTGGTACAATTTGAGATACACCCAAGAATGTAAGACCTACTCAAACTAAGATGACATTGCAATAAGGCAAAATTCAAAAATTCACCACATTTTTTATGTGTCTGATATTGTCTTGAAATTTGAATATGTTGTATCATTATGTGTCCAGTTAATTTGAAAAAAAGAATCAAGTAATTTGGATAAGTATATCTAGAGTTATTGCTATGAGAGTATAGCAAGCTCATGCTGCCATATAAGGAAAATATGCATAAATACTAGGTCCACTTGCATGAATCATGCCATAGTTGCATAACAAGATGAAAATCTTACTTTATCATCGTGAATTGATTTGGTGTATTGAAATAGGTCCCTGAGGCATTGAGGATAATAGTGAGAATAAGCCGGGACCATCTACGGCTAAATAAGCTTGAAGGATAAGGTAAGTAAATAGCTAATGGTACTATATGTATGATTGGTTAAAATGTCATGAACTTATACTCAATGGAATGAAATGTTGTTTAATGTCATGATATTATGGAATACATAGATGAAAGATTGTTATACTCTTGATTTATTTATTATCATGAGATGTTGATAATATTTGATAACTTATGTGTCAATAACATTTGATAGCCTGTATGGCGATAATATTTAATAGCCTATGTGGTAATAACATTTGATAGCCTTTATGGCGATAACATTTGATAGCTTGTGTGGCGATAATATTTGATAGCCTGTGTGGCGATAAGATTTGATATCCTGTGTAGCGATAACATTTGATATCCTGTGTGGCGATAACATTTGATAGCCTGTGTGTCCTGTGTGGCGATAACATTTGATAACCTATGTGGCGATAACATTTGATAGCTTGTGTGGCGATAATATTTGATAGTTTATGTGGTGATAACATTTGATATACTGTGTGGCAATAACATTTGATAGCATGTGTAGCAGTAACATTTGATAGCCCGTGTGGCAATAACATTCGATAGCCTGTGTGGCAATGAGATCTATAGCCTATGTGGCAACAACCTGTGTGGCAATAACATTTGATAGCCTATGTGGCATTTAAGAGTAAAAACTCTTTATTTCATGCATGGATATGATGATGAGTTATTAATATTTAAATGTTTATTATGTTATTTGAGATTGAAGTATCGTTATGCATTTACTTACTAAGTATGCAAACTTACTCTTTTACATTAATTTTTCTTTCAGGAAGAGTAGACTAAAGATTGCATCCAGTATACATTTCAAAGTTGCTGTCTAGCAGTGTAATAGAGGTTGGGCCAGTATGCAATCAATTAGTATTTTAGTTTGTTTATCCACGTATGTTTTGTTGTAAATAGTTACTATGTGGTGACCAAGAGACATAATGAAAAAAATTTTAAATCAGGTCTTTTAATGACAATGGATAGACTTAGAGAGAATTTTAATGATTATTAAATGGGATGTCACATTTTAACTCCTAGAACACCATAACAAAATGGTGTTGTACAAGGGAAAAATAAAACACTAGTAGAGATGGCTAGAACTATGCTCAATGAGTATTCTTTATCGAATTACTTTTGGACCATAGCTATCAATATTTCATGTTATATTGCAAATTGAGTTTTCAAAAGACTCATTCTCAATAAAACTTCTTATGAGCTATGAAATGGTAGAAAGCCTAAGATATCATACCTAAGAGTATTTAGATGTAAGTGCTATATATTGATTACTAAGGACAATCTTGGGAAATTTAACTCAAAAACAAATGAAGGCATATTCTTAGATAATTCCACCACTAGTGTTGGCCTAAGGCACCAAGAAGTGGGGTTGAAATGGTGAGTTATTTTAAAATTAAGAAGAAAATTTATATGTTTAGGAAGTGAAGAAGAAGATGAGAAGAATCAACACAAAGGTTTATAGTGGTTTAAGTATTAACAAACCCTATATCCACTCCTCAATTCTACACAATTGGGTATTTTACTCAACTATCTTAGTGTTTCCAGGCTCACACCAAACTTATACAACTTGTGTTTTATGGCTCACACAAAATCCTTACAACTTGTATTTTCTAGGCTCACATAAAAAACCTATCACAAGTGTTTTTAGGCTCACACTTTAATCTCTTACAAAAATTTTAGAATATAGGCTAACTCATAACCTACTTACATTGGTATTTATTGCTCACACCAAACAATCAACCACACTTAAAGAAGAGCAAAAGAATGAGTAGAAAATTGGCAAGAGCTTGGTTATAATCAATTCAATTCTTTACCATTTACATATGTTTGGTGGAGTATTTATAGCCCACATCCACCAAAGAGATGTTATTCTAAAACTATCCCTAAATCTCCGAGTTGTGCTAAGTAGATTTTGCATTAAATGCTTGTCAGGCAGAATTTTGATCGCTACTAGCAGTTCACAATCGTGAATTTTCAATTTGTATTGAGGAGCCAAAAATCATGGTAGAGAACCTCATTCTATGTCTAACGGCTAGTCCATGTGTCACTCATCCATTATTGTCTAAGAAAAGTCATTGTGTTCTACCTGCTACTTAAAAGTCGCAATCAGGAGTTATCTTTGCCTTGGGTGTGATTAAGATTGTGAATTCCTCTGTTTGATGAGGAAATTATAACTTTTTGAGTCACAGTCACTACTAGTAATTCACCCTCGTGATTTTTGTTATTCAATAGTTACCTTGGACACTTGGCATGTGCCTATAGCTTTCGTTCCCTCTTTTGTCACTATGAAATTGAGGTCGCGACATAGGACGTGATAGCCACTGCGAATTCCTCTGTGACTCAAGCTCATTTCCTTTGTCTAAGTTGCGGTCGTGAATTCACTTACAAATTCCTTCGGCCTAGATCCTTACATCCTTTTAGGTTATTTGCGACCACGATTTAAGGGATAAACTGCAAATTTGGATGACCTTCACAAGGTTGGAGATTTTGATTTTCATCTAACTTTCAATTGAAAAACTATCTTATAAACTGCAAAATAACACTTAATGAAAACATTAGAATTGATCAATCACTATTGTCAAGATCAAAATAGGTTCATGACTTAGGTTTAACCAACCTAGTCCAACAATCTCCCCCTTTTTTATTTTGACAACTTAGATTGATCTCCTGGAAAATCAAATGCATGAGTTATGAAGTTGGGATGGTCAATTGATGAAATGATCAACGAATAATCAATGATCAAAGAAATTATAAGTACTCTAAGTTTTTAGAAAAAATGCACCCCCTCAACTTATGTTTTTCTGCTTTACTTATTTTCTCTCCATACACTTAACTTAGACCACTCTCCCCTTTAGGCAAGATCAAAAAGAGGGTAAATATGGAATACTAGATGAAATGCATAAAGGTGAGATAAAGTTATCATAATGAGCAAATAATAACTCACATAATCAAAAGAATTGCAATCACATATAAGAAATTTCAATCACATAGCATATGAGACAAATAATTGCAAATCAAACACTTTTATTTATTTATAAACTGTGGGTTCAACTATTGTTTACATAAAGAAAAACAAAATAGTAACAATAAAAATCCTAAAGATAATCTAAAAGATAGGAGAACTGTCATCATCTATAGAATGATCTTGATCTTTATTGTCTCCTCCTCCTTCAGCTTCATCACCTTCCTCAACTTCTTGATCGTCTTCCTCCTCCGGTGTATCCTCTCAACCTTTAAAATCTAGAAGATGGCAGGGGGGAGCGCCTACTTTCTCTTGTAAATCTACCAGGTCATTATGTAGGTGGCAATAAGGAGAAATCTTTTCTTAAGAATCCTCATTAAAAACAACAATATATCTATAGATGACAGTTACATATGAAGGAAAAAGAAACTGACTCTTGGGTTTGGTGCTCATGTGAATCATATGATCCATAAGATATTGGCTAGTTTGTATGGGCTTGTTTTTTAAAAGGCAGAAAAGGAAAGCAAGATCCTTTTAGGACACTTTTTTGTTCCATCTCCTCTTATGTTAACAGAGAAGGTGATGATATGATAAAGTAGCCAAAAAGGTAGGGTTCGGATGTATTTGGCTAAGGAGGTCTTGGGGTCATTTTTGGTCTCAATGGAAATCTCGAACCAAAACTCATAATAAATAACATCAATACCAAAAATAATGAATGGAATTTCATTTTTGACTTGAAGGTTGAAAAGATTGGATAATTATTCAAAGGTGAAGAAATAAGGATCTCCAAAAGCACGAAACACTAACCCATATTGGTCAGCATGAGATTTGGATCTCTGACTTAAAGTCATGGTGCACATGAACTCACTAACTATTTCCTCATAGCCGGGATTGTCACAAAATATGAATTCATTCCATCCCAAGTTAGACAAAAATGTGTGGATTTCATCTTTGATTCCCAATGACTCAATGAGAAAGGTAGAAGGAATTTTGTTTGGAATGATGATTTTGAAGGCATTTGCCTTTTAGCAATCCTTATCTTATTTTGTAATCCCTTTCATTTGGTGTACAGTTAGGGGTCCAAAAGATTGTGCTACTTGCTTTCCCTTCTATAATCTTGAAGCTTTCTTAGGGGCCATTTGAGAATTGAAGGAAAATTAAAGATTTGAGAGTAAGAAGATGATGGATAAAAATAACTTGGAAAGAGTGATATGAATCACTATTTAGGGGGTTACTGCAACATCCTCAACCCAAATAATATGCATTTTAATTATGTTATATTTGAATATATGCATTGCATAAATGATTGTTTAGATATTTGAATTAGATAAGCACAACAATGACACTTACACCATTGCATTTGATACACTTGAATGTATATGTAATATTTGTATAGTTGCATGAAAAATTATCTTATGTTGTGAAGATGTTATAGCATCATAAATAATGGTGTTATAGAGCTTATTTAAAAGTAGAAGGGATTACAAGATGGATGGAGGTGCTTAAGGAGTGAAGAAGAGGGAGTAAAAGAGGAAAAGTGAACTTCCAACCAATATAAATGCAACACCATGATTTTGTCTTGTTATAATAACTTTACAAGTGAAATTTTTGACCCATTAGGAATAGAGTATAAAGCTTAGACATGAGGTACAACAGAAGAAAAAGAGAGCTAAGTAAGAAAGAAAGGAAGGAATGAAGAAGAAGAAGAAGAAGAAGAAGAAGAAGGAGAGGGAGAAGAGTGAGCTGCCTAAGAAAGAATCCTAAGGTTTTCTGGTTCTGGGAAAATAGGTATGGTAATTTATCTTTTTCTCACATGAAATTAACCCCTCATGACATGTTAATCATGCATGGTTAGTGAGAATTATGTAGTATTTGGGGTAGAACTCTTGGATGGAAGTTGAAATTCAAGAGAACAAGAGCTGATTATGGTGGTTTTGTTATTAGAGAAAATTTTCTACCCATGATTTCATAACCCTGGAATAGGAATTAGGGAAAGTACAAAATATAAAAGTTCTATGTTTATGCCTCATATAAATGCATATGAAACAATTTTGCTTTATTTGGGGTGTGTGAGGAGTTATGGCTCCTTTATTAGGGCTGGTTCACAACCAATGGAAAACACCTAAGTCTTTCTGTTTTCTTATATTTTGGTGACCTTAGGTTATGATTTTGGCAAAGTATAAAACATGAAATTTGTAGTGTTATATCCCCTCTAAATATTTGTAAAGCAGTTTTGATTGATGTGTTTTGTGGCAAGAGATATGACTCATTGACTGACTGACCCTTTAGCTAGATGAAACCTCATCTATCTTTTAATTTTGTTTTCCAAGAATTTGATGGCCATAGATTCGGAATTTTGTGATGTTTAAAACTTGAAAGTTGTATATTTATGTATTATCTACATTTTTGTGAAATATTTTTACCAAATTTAACATGGTTGTTGAGATATTTCCCTTTTATTATGACTAATTGTCAACATGTTAAAAACCTACTCACCCTGAGATTGGTCATTTGTTTTGGTGACTTTATAGACTTAATTAGACAATAAGTAAAACATAAAAAATGTTCCTTTATGTGTTCACTAACTTATAGTAAATCATTTTTGGGATTGGATTTGTAAGATTTGAGATATATCTAATAATGTAAGACCTACTCAGGCTGAGATGACATAAAAATAGGGAAAATTTATAAAATTGACCATAAATTATGTAGTGTATATTTTGCACTGAATTTTGGATATGGTGTACCCATATATGTCTAGTTTAACTAAAAAAAATAATTATTCATTTGGATTTATGAGTTAAAATTAATTATAGAAACAACCTATCAAGTTTATGATATTTTATTAGAGCATATTTGTATAACAAGATGAAAATCTTATTTTATCATCATGGATTGATTTGGTGTATTGAAATAGGTCCTTGAGGCATTGAAGATAATAGTGGGAATAAATCAGGACCATACACAGCCTAATAAGCTTAAAGGAGGAGGTAAGTAAATAGATAATGGTCCTATACATGTGATTCGTTAAATGCCATGAATGTATACTCAATAGAATGAAATGTTGTTTAATGAGATGATATTGATGAATACATTGATGATAAGATGGTTATACTCTTGATTTATTTATTTTCATGAGACGTTGATAAATTATGATGTGGGAATGGGAGTATGTGGTGATAAGAGTTGCCAAAGTTATGGGTATTGTTATTAGTCGTTATATTGTTGAAATTTTATTAGATTTATAGTTGATTTGCTTAAAGACTAATATTTGATGTTATTGGGCAAACAACAATATTCATAGCCTATTTGGCAATGATATATAACAGTATGTGTGGCAATAACATTCAACATGTGTGGCAATAACATTCAACAACCTGTGTGGCAATAATATATAACAGCCTGTGTGACAATAACATTCGATAGCCTGTGTGACAATGATATCTAAAGCCTGTGTGGCAATAATATTTATAGCCTATGTGGCAATAATATTTATAGCCTATGTGGCAGTGATATCTGTAGCCTATGTGGCAACACTGTATGACAGTTTGTGTGACAATAACTTTTGATTGCCTATATGGCATTTAAGTGTAAAAATTCTTTAATTCATGTATGGATATGATAATAAGTTGTTTATATTTAAATATTGTTATGTTATTTGAGATTGAAGTATTGTTAAGCATTCACTTACTAAGTATGCAAACTCATTCTTTTGCATTAAATTTTCTTTAAGGAATAGTAGACTAAAGATTGCATTTAGTTTGCATTTCGTCTAGCAATCTAATAGAGGTTAGGCCAGTGTGCAGTCAATTAGTATTCTAGTTTGTTTAGCCATGTATACTTTGTTGTAAATAGTTACTATGTTATGAAATAAGATATATAGCGTAAAGAAAAAAAAAAAAAAATAATAATTGAAATAAGGTCTTTTAATGAAAATGGATGGAATGAGAATATTTTAAAGATGTTATGTCACTTTAGTATTCCATATTTTATGAATGATTTAATGCACCCACTTTAGGAATTATTAGTAAATAGGATGTCACAGTTATATAGGCCAAGAAAGGGTGTGAAAATGACTAAAAATGATAAAAAAAAAAAAATTAAATAAAGAAGTGCAACGATTGGCAATCAAATCACTTAAATGTGTGGCAGTTACCCAAATTCGCGACAGTGATATGAAAGTTGCGACAGCTAATTCTGAAAAAAGTTAGTAACAGACAAAAAATCCTCAGGAAATGGCACTTTCAATGGTCAATAGTTTTGAAATTTGAATAAATTTACGATGGAGAATGAATTTCGCTATCGCTAATTAATGGTTATCAGCTGAAGAGATGAGTTCTTATAATTCGCGATCGTGAATCACATAATAACGACTATGAATTACAAGACAAAAGGATAACTATGAAATTTTAAAACTTGACATTTAAGACTATGATCCATTTTGATATTTTAATGTATAATTCATGCAAGTTGTCATTGAAAAGCACAATTGCATATGAAATTAAGACATCTAAAATAATAGACATCATACACATCACAATTCAATCATTCAATCATGGAACAATGCAACATGTAAAATTATCTAAAATTTTCACTTTAGGGAGCTTCCATCAAGCATTCCCAATTCTCTCTTAATGAAGTTCATCCTTTCTTCATTGAGAGGTTTAATAAAAATGTTTGCAAGTTGATGATTTGTGTCTATAAATTCTAATACAACATCACCATTTTGGACATGATCTCTAAGAATGTGATGCCTAATATTAATATGTTTGCTCCTAGAATGTTGGATTAGATTTTTTGAAAGATTAATTGCAATTGTATTGTCACATTTGATAGGAATATGATCAACAACTTTGCCATGGTCACTTCTTATTAAAGAAATGAAGTAACCCTTTTCATTTTGAATTCTTTTTGCAAAACTTTTAAAAGCATCAAAAGTATCATACTTATGAGCTAGAAAGGATACCTAAGTAAACCTAGAGTAATCATCAACTAGGACTAGTGCACAATGTTTTCCACCTAAGCTGGTACTCCTAATCGGCCCTATTAAGTCCACATGAATTACTTGAAGTGGTCTAGATATACTTATAACATTTTTGCTTTGAAGAAAGACATAAGACACTTTAAAGATTAGTTAGCCAAATTGTTTAAGTCAATTAGATAAGTATTGCCTTTCCTTTCACCCTTGAAAACTACCCTTTTATCCACTAAAGTGGTAACTCAACATTCTCTAGGGTCAAAGGTGACTTTATTACCTTTGTCACATAATTGACTTACACTAAGCAAATTATGTTGTAAGCCATCAACAAGTAAAACATCATTAATTAAAGAAAAACTAGTCTTACCAATGGTCCTAATGCCAATTACCTTACCCTTGTCATTGTTACCAAATGTGACAATGCTACCTACTTTTTTCTTTAAGACCATGAATAACTTCTTATTATCTGTGATGTACTTTGAGCATCCATTATCCACATGCCAATCATTTACTTCATTAGTGCCTGCCAAACATCCCTACACAAACAAATAAATCATATCTTTACTTTGGTACCTAAGTATACTTGGGTCCTAGGGGGTTTGGTTTTAAAGGATCCTCCAATTTGAGGTGAGCCTTCCTTATGTAGCAATAAACATTTATATGTCCATATTTCCTATAATAGTGGCAGTGGAGTTTAGACCTATGTGTCTTTCTCCTATGCATTGCTTTAGTATGAGTGGGGTGTTTTCTTATACCTATGTGTCTTTCTCCTATTCATCCTCTAATTTAGCTCACTTTTTCTTATAAGTTTTCATTTGTGACTTATATTTGTTACATTTCATGGTGAAAGATTCTAGTAGCCCATCATCTACATCATCTAGTTCATTAAAATCTAAGTAAGAGTGAGGTTAAGAGCTTACCTCATTGGATGAATCCTCTCGAGCCATGAAGTAAAGGTTTGTAACTTCTCCCTTTTTATCTTCTTCACTTGAGCTATCATTCCAAGTGGTTTTAAAGCTCTTTTTTTTTTCTTTGTCCCCTTTCTTCTTTTTCTTCAACTTAGGGCAACCATATTTGATGTGGCCTTGCTTGCCACATTCATAGCGAGTGACATCATTTGATCTCTCTTTGTGAGTAGGAGTTACTTTCTTGAAGTTCCTTCTCTCTTTCCTTCTCCTAATCAACTCCTTAGTTCTTCTAGAGAGTATTGCAAGTTCATCCTCCTCCTTGTCACTGTCTTCTTCACTTGAAGTTACTTCCACTTCCTTTTCCTTAAATATGGACTTGAGTGCTAAGGTCGTCCTTTCTTGTTTTTTAGATTTTTCTCCTCGACCCCTCATTTTCTTCATTTCTTCATCTTTTTTAAGGCCAACTCATGAATCAATAGTTTGCTTATCAAGACATTCGTTGGCACTATTCCTATTTTTAGGTTGGACTCTTGGATACTACATACTCTAGCACCAAATTTCTCAAGATGTAAAGATTTCAAAATTTTAGAATTTACCTCATGATTGGTTAGGACTCTTCTTCATATTGGTGATGATTGCTAGGAATCTATTTGTCATGTACGTGATGCTTCTCTTCCATCATGAACAATTCCCACTCCATCATGTACATCTCAAGTTGGCTAGACTTCACTAAGGTGGTGCCCTCATTATAGCTCTCCAATGCCTTCCAAATACCATGAGCAGTTAGGCAATGTTGAACCCTTCCAATTTTTTCTCTTGAGAGAGAGCTTCATGGCTATTTTATTTCTACCATTGGATCTTCTATGTGCTTTAATCCACTCCTCTCTAGGGATTAGCTCCTTGCTTTCATCCACTACTTTGGTGGGTGGCTTCCACTCCTTAGCAACAATATCCTATAAATCTACCACATTCATATATAGATAGATTTTCACCCTATACTTCCAATGAGTATAGTTTGTTCCATCGAAATATGGCTTGCGGTGAGTGTAAATTCCTTCTTGTTCCATGATCTTTACTCACACAATTAAGCTTTTTAGTGAGACTTGGCTCTGATACCACTTGTTGACCTAAGGCTCAAAGAAGGGGGTTGAATTGGTGGGCTGTTTTAAAATTAAAAAGAAAATTTATGTGTTTAGGAAGTAAAAAAGAAGATGAGAAGAATCAACACAATGGTTTATACTGGTTCAAGTGTTAACAAACCCTATGTCCACTCCCTAATTGTACACAATTGGTTATTTCACTCAACTAACTTGGTGTTTCCAAGCTCACACCAAACTTATACAACTTGTATTTTATGGCTCACAAAAAACCCTTACAACTTATGTTTTCGAGGCTCACATAAAAAACCTTTCATAAGTGTTTTTAGGCTCACACTTCAACCTCTTACAAGAGTTTTAGAATGTAGGCTAACTCTTAACCTACTTATAATGGTGTTTATTGCTCACACCAAATAATCAACCACACTTAAAGAATAGTAAAAGAATGACTAGCAATTTAGCAAGAGTTTGGTTACAATTAATTCAATTCTCTTTGCATTTACTTATGTTTGGTGGAGTATTTATAGCCCACATCCACCAAAGAGACGTTACTCTAAAACTATTCTCAAATCTCTAAGTTGTGCTAGGCAGATTTTGCATTAAATGCTTGTCAGGTAGAAGTCACGGTCGCTATTAATAGTTCGCAATCGTGAATTTTCATTTTGCATTAAGGAGTTAAAAATTACGGTAGAGAGCCTCATTCTGTGTCTAACGGCTAGTCCATGTGTCACTCATCCATTGGTTGTCTAATAAAAAATAGTCATTCTACTCTATCTGCCACTTAAAAGTCACGATAGCAAGTTGTCTTTGCCTTGAGCACGACTGAGACTGTGAATTCCTCTGTTTGATGAGGAAATTACAACTTCTTGAGTCATAGTCACTACCAGTAATTCGCCCTCACAATTTTTGATATTCAACGGTTACCTTGGACAGTTTGCATGTTGTGACTATGAGTTTGGTTCCCTCCTTTGTCACTATGAAATTCATGGTCACGACATAGGATGCGATAGCCATCGCAAATTCCTCTATGACTAAAGCTCATTTCCTTTAGCTAAGTCGCGGCTGTGAATTCGCCTGTAAATTCCTCTAGCCTAGCTCTTTACATTTTTATAGCTCATTCGTAGTTGCGATTTAGGGGATACAGACCATGAATTTGGATGACCTTTACAAGGTCGAAGATTTTGATTTCCATCCAACTTCTAATTGAAAAACAATCTTATAAACTAGAAAACAACACTTAATGAAAGCATTAGAACTATTCAATCACTATTGGCAATATCAAACAAGGTTCGTGATTTAGGTTTAACTAACCTATTCAAACAACTAGCAAGGCCTACAGGGTCTTTAACAAGAGTTCATTGGTTGTTGAAGAGTCTATGCATGTTGTATTTGATGAATCTAGTAAGCCTGATCTTGGAAAAGATTCTTTTGTTGATAATCTTATAGGTGACTATGAGAAATTGGAATTGGAGCACACTACAAAAGAAAAAGACAAGGATAATGATGAGGACAAATCATCAAGTATAGATAAAAAACCACAACATCAACAAGAAGAATTGCCAAGTCAAGATCTACCTAAGGATTGGAGATTCTCTAAGCATCACCCTAAAGATTTAATCATTGGTGATACTTCAAAGGACGTAAGTATTAGATCTCAACTTAACATTTTAGATAATAATCTTGTTTTTATTTCTCATTTGACCTAAAATCTATTAAAGATGTTTTTGATGATGAGATTTGGATGATTGCTATGCAAGAGGAACTCAACCAAATTGAGAGGAATAATGTGTGGGAACCTATTCCTAGGCCTAAGAAATACCTAATTGTAGGTTGAAATGGGTGTTTAGGAACAAGTTAGATGATCAAGGGTTCGTCACTAGGGATAAGGCTAGATTGGCTGCAAAAGGTTACAACCAAGAGGAAGGCATAGACTATGATGAAACTTATGCCCCCATAGGAAGGTGAGAGACCATTACGATTCTTTTAGTTTATGCATGTCATATGAACTTTATAACTTTTCAAATGGATGTCAAGAGTGCTTTTCTAAATGTTGTCATTGAGGAGGAAGTGTATATTGAACAACCTCTTAGTTTTGAGTCTTATAGTTTTCCAAATTATATTTTTAAATTAAATATAGCCTTATATGGTTTGAAACAAACTCTAAGAGCTTGGTATGAAAGGATTAGTTTTTTTCTTTTAAAAAATTATTTCAAGAGAGGAAGGTTAACACAACATTGTTTGTAAAAAAGGCATAATCATGATGCACTAATAGTATAAATTCATATTGATGATATCATTTTTGGTGCTACTAATAAATCTCTATGTGAAGAGTTTGCTAAGTGTATGACTAGGGAATTCGATATGAGCATGATAGGAAAGCTTAAGTTTTTTCTTGGTCTACAAATCAAGAAAACCAAATAAGGAATCTTCATCAACCAAGCTAAATACATAAAAGACATTCTCAAGAATTTTGGCATGGATGGATGTAAAGTATCAAATACACTAATGAGTGCTACCATTAAATTGGACAAGGATGAATTGGGTAAGACAGTCGATGAGAAGAGATATCGAGGTATAATTGGTTCTCTACTTTATCTAATTGCTTTTGGACCTAATATAATGTTTAGTGTATGCATATGTGCTAGATTTCAATCTTGTCCCAAAGAATCACATTTGAATGCTGTCAAAAGAATTTTCAAATATTTACATGTCACATTGCATTTAGGGTTGTGGTATCCTAGAGATTCTTCATTTAGTTTCATAGGTTACTGTTTTGCGGATTATGCTGGTAGTCTTTTAGGTAGAAAGAACACTTCTGGAACTTGCCAATTTATAGGAGAATGTTCAATGCCTTTATTTAGTAAAAAGCAAGTTTCAGTTGCCTTATCCACCACTGAAGCTGAGTATGTAGTTACGGGTTGTTGTTGCACCCAAGTCCTTTAGATGAAACAACAATTAAAGGATTATGGCAAAGTTGTTAATCACATTCCCATCAAATGTGACAACACAAGTGCAATTAATCTTTCAAAAAATCCCATCCAACATTCTAGGAGCAAACATATTGACATTAGGCGTCACTTTCTTAGAGATCATGTCTAAAATGGTGATGTTGTCTTAGAGTTTATAGAAACAAATCATCAACTTACAGACATTTTCACTAAACCTCTCAATGAAGAAAGGATGAACTTTATTAAAAGAGAATTGGGAATGCTTGATAGAAGCTCCCTAAAGTGAAAAATTTAGATCATTTTACATGTTGCAGTATTGCATGATTGAATGATTGCCTTGTGATGTGTATGATGTTTATTGCTTTAGATGTCTTAATTTTATGTGCAATTATGTTTTTCAATGCCAACTTGCATGAATTAAACATTAAAATATCAAAGTGGATCACAATGTTAGATATCAAGTTCTAAAATTTCATAGTTATCCTTTTGCCTTGTAATTCGCAATCGCGAAATTCAATCCTCACCATGAATATGTTCAAATTTCAAAACTTTTGACCATTGAACGCACTGTTTCCTTAGGATTTTTTATCCGTTACTCATATTTTTCAGAATTAGCGGTTATGATTTTAAGATCACAATTGCAATTTTGGGTAACTGCCACAAATTTAAGTGATTTCATTGCCAACCATTGCACTTATTCATGTAATTATTTTCTAACCATCTTTAGCCATTTTCACACCCTCTCTTGGCCTATATAAATCCCCAAACAGTGATTCATATCAATCTTGCTAAGTTATCTCTATCCATCATCTTCTTACTCTCAAATCTTCAATCTTTCTTCAATTCTCAAATGGCCCCCAAAAAAGATTCAAGAGCAGAGAAGGGAAAGGTAGTAGCACAACCTTCTGGACCCCTAAGTCTACACCAAATGAAAGGATTACAAAAGAAGACAAGGATCGTTATAAGGCAAATGCCTCTAAAATCATCCTTCTAAACAAAATCCCTTTTACTTTTCTCCTCGAGTTGCTGGGAATCAATGATAAAACTCACGTATTTATGTCTAACCTGGGGTGGAATGAATTTAGATTTTGTGACAAGCCCAGATATGAGAAAATTGTGAGAGAGTTCATGTGTACTGTGACTCTAAATTGGAGATCTGAATCTCATGCCGGCTAATACGAGTTAGTATTTCGTGCTTTTGGAGACCCTTATTTCATCACCTTTGAACATTTATCTAATCTTTTCAACCTTCAAGTCAGAGATGACATTTTGTTCATCATTTTCTCTTTTGATGTTATTTATTCTGAGTTTTGGTTCGAGATTTCCATCGAGACCAAACTTGACCTAAAACTTCCTTAGCCAAATACATTTGAACCCTACCATTTCGGCTACTTCATCATATGTGTTAATGCAAGAGGGTATGGTAAAGAAAAAGTGTCCCAAAAGGATCTTGCTTTCCTTTTTTGTCTTGTCAAAAACAAGCCTATACAAATTTGCTGATATCTTAGGGTTCAACTAATTCACATGAGCATTAAACCCAAGAGTCAGTTTCTTCTCCCTTCTCATGTAACTACCATCTATCAATATGTTAATGTTCTTAATAAGGAAAACAAAAAATTCCTCACTAAGAAGCTTATTCCCTTTTAAAACTTTATGGACCTCACATATCTTATCAATACAAAAGCCATTCATCCTAATTCTTATGTATATACTTTGGGTGCTTTTGAAGCAAAAAAGATGGAAACATGCCAAGCCTCTAAAAGAAAAAGGCTTGTCATTGAAGAAGGAGCATAACCAGTCTCACCTCCTTGACCAAAACTTAAGTCCAAAGTCTCTTTTGCCATCATTAACTGAAAATTAGACATGGTAATGAGGATGCTTAAGAGAAGATTTCTCCTCCTTTCTCACCTACATAGTGACCTGATGGATTTACAAGAGAAAGTAGGTGCTCCCCCTGCCATCTTCCATATTTTAAAGATTGGGAAGACACACCGGAGGAGGAGGACAATCAAGAAGTTGAGAAAGGTGATGAAGCTGAAGGAGGAGGAGATAATGAAGTGCAAGATGATTCCAAAGATGATGATAGTTCTCCTATCTTTTAGGTTGTCTTTAGGATTTCTATTATTTTTGTTTTGTTTTTTTTTTATGTAAACACTGGTTGATCCCACAGTTTATAAATAAATAAAAGTGTTTGATTTGCAATTCTTTGTCTCATATGTTATGTGATTGAAATTTTTTTATGTGATTGCAATTCTTATGATAATGTGAGTTATTATTTACTCCTCATGATTACTTTATCCCACTCTTATGCATTTCATCTACTCTTTCATATTTACCCTCTTTTTGATTTTGCCAAAGGGGGAGAGTGAAGTATATGGACAGAAAATAAGTAAAGCACAAAAGAATAAGTTGAGAGGGAGAATTTTTTATTCAAAAACATAAAGTACTAAGAATTTATTTGATCATTGACTAGAATTTCTTTAAGTATTCATTGATCATTTCATCATTAGCCATCCCAACTTCACAACTTGTGCATTTGATTTTCCATTAGATTAATCTAAGTTGTCAAAATCAAAAAGGGGGGAGATTGTTAGACTAGGTTGGTTAAGCCTAAGTCATGAACCTCTTTTGATCTTGACAATAGAGATTAATCAGTTTTAATTTTTTCATTAAGTGTTATTTTGTAGTTTATAAGATAATTTTTCAATTATAAGTTGGATGGAAATCAAAATCTCCAACCTTGTAAAGGTCATCCAAATTCATGACGTGTATCCCCTAAATCACAATTGCAAATAAGTTATAAGGATGGAAGGAGCAAGGACAAAGGAATTTGTGGATGAATTCCAAGCCGCAACTTAGCCGAAGGAAATGAGTTTGAGTCATAAAGGAATTTGAGGTGGCTATCACATCTTATGCCATGACCACAAATTTCATAGTGATAAAGGAGGGAACTAAAGCCACAACCATAGTGTGCCAAGTGTCTAAGGCAATCGTCGGATATCAAAAATCACGAGGGCAAATTATTGGTCACGATCGCAACTCAAGATATTTTAATTTCCTTATAAAATAGAGAATTTCGCGATCTCAATCTCGTCCAAGACAAAGACAATTCATGACTATGACTTTTAAGTAGCAAGTAGAACACAACGACTATTTTTTTTGGATAACCAATGGATAAGTGACACTTGGACTAGCCGTTAGACATAAAACGAGGTTTTCTGTCGCAAATTTTGGCTACTCAATGCAAATTGAAAATTTGTGATTGCAAATGATAGAAGTGGCCATGACTTCTGCCTAACAAACATTTAATGCAAAATATGCCTAGCACAACTTAGAGATTTGAGGGTAGTTTTAAAGTAATGTCTCTTTGGTGGATATGGCCAATAAATAGTCCACCAAACATATGTAAATGTAAGAGAATTGAATTAATTGCAACCAAACTACTACCAATTTGCTACTCATTCTTTTACTCTTTTTTAAGTGCCATTGATTATTTAGTGTGAGCAATAAACACCATTGTAACAAGGTTAAAAGTTAGCCTAGATTTTAAAACTCTTGTAAGAGGTTACAGTGCGAGCCTAAAAACACTTGTAAGAGGTTTTTGTGTGAGCCTAGAAAACACAAGTTGTAAGAGTTTTGCGTAAGCCATAAAACTCAAGTTGTATAAGTTTGATGTGAGCTTGGAAACACCAAGTTAGTTGAGTGAAATACCTAATTATGTAGAATTAGGGAGTGGACGTAGGGTTTGTTAACATTTGAACCACTATAAACCTCTTTGTGTTGATTCTTCTCATCTTCTTCTTCACTTCCTAAACACATAAATCTTCTTCTTAATTTTAAAATAATCCACTAATTCAACCCCCCTTCTTGGTGTCCTAAGCCAATAGGTTCACCATACTCGTAAGTTAGGTTTAACACAAAAAGCGAAAGAAATTTAAAGAAGTAGAGTCTGATGCACGAGAGATTAAAATAAAAAAAATTAGGTAGGATTATTTTGATGAGATGAGGGTTCTATATCAAAAGTGGAAACATAATTTGCATCTCAAGTACTTGAAATATTCAACTAATAATATCAAAGCAAGGTTGGAAAAACATGGCAACAATTTTTGTGGATTCCAATATTAAGGTAAGAGTTACATCTTATATCCATTTATAATATATTTATTGATATATTATATCATATTATAATTTATTAATTTTATTATAATTGAAATGTAGGCTATAAGTGAGAAATTATTATGATCAAAATTTTGGCTCTAAGTGGGAAAAATATAGCTTCTCAAGAAAATCAAAAGATTATTGCTGCTATCAGTCCAATTCCATTTACACAAAAAGAATATAATCTAATAAGCATTATATCTTATTTTCATAGTATTTATTTCTCTTAAATAGTTATTTAATTGATTATAAAATGTGATAACTATAAATATGTAGATAGATGAAGAGATAGGTAAATTACATAATATGTCAACTCTTTGGATGGTTGAACATACTTGTGTGGATAATAAAGGTGTGCAACAATGGACTAATGATGAGTATTGCAAATTTCTGTAAGTATTAATGCATCTCTTGGCATCATTTAATTTTGATGTCTATCTATTTACATGTGTGTGTGTGTGTGCGTGTTTAATAATAATTTTTATGTTAAAAGGAAAAATTGCAATTAATTTAGGATAGACCACTTCAAGAAAATGAATCCACTATAAGTTTAGATGATATCTTGATAGAAGCTTGTAGTGTTAGATCGGGATATGTTTGTGATAGAGGAATGGGTTATAAAGCTACCACAAAAAGAATTACTATTAACTCCAATAACAAAGAAGTTGATGCAATGAAAAATGAAATTGAAATGCATAAAGCTAAAATAAAAGAAATAATTCAAAAGGAGTTTATCGAGTTTAAAGCAAGATTTGGCTCAGTTGATCGTTATATGACAAATATTGATACTATTGAAACTATAATTAGTGTTGTCTATGTTAATTACTTTATCATATTAACTTATTTAAGTATATGATAATATAATATAAGTTACTCATAAGTAATTAATAACGTCTAATCAAAGTAATTTATTTAGAAATTTTTTATAAATTATTTGTTATTGATATTTCATCTTAGATGTATATAAATTAAATTAAAAAAATATTTTAAATTTCTATATGAGTTGTCAGTTATTATGTAATAATATAACATTTTGCGAATTTTTGTAGGAAGAAGATGAAGCTTGATTATGTTGAAAAACTTATTCTTCGAAATTAAAATGTTCATGAAACTTGTAAATTATTTTTGCTGGAATAAATTATTTAGCAAAAACCATGTTAGTCAACAACATGCAATTTTATTTTATTTCATTTTATTTAATATTAGTACTTTTTGTGTTCTTATAGTTCACTTTATATATAAAGACAATCAAATTTAAGATATTAATTTTAATATATGTCTCTTATTTTTAATTATTTTCTTTATTTTATTTGTATTTTTAATATAAAAAAATAAATCTTAGATAATTTAATATATATAGTCCTATAATAATTAATTAATATTATTAAAGGACATAGTTGTCTCCAAAAATTATTCTCAAATGTCTAAAAATGAAAGATGTTCCTTAGATATATAATATCAATTAACATTGAAAAATCACTAAATGTATATGGACAATAATCCATACATGAAAAATATATTCAAAGTTTAGGGATGAGTGATGCCCCAAAAATCCAAAAATTTGAGACAATTGATGCCTTCAAAAGTGAAAAACAATTGATGTCCCTAAAATGAGCGACAACTAGGGATGACCGATGTCTCCAAATATATGGGGACAACTAATGTTCCATATATTAAGGGATGATCAGTGTCCTAAACATTTAGACATGACTGATGTGCCAAAAAGGTTGGGGATGGCTAATGTTCCAAAAAGTTGGAGATGACTAATGTCCCCAAAAGTAAGGGGATGACTAATATCCCCAAAAGGTTTAGGATAAATATTATCCCTAAAAGGTTGGTGATGACTAATATCCCTCAAAGGTTGGGGATGATTAATGTCCCAAAAAGTTAGGGACGACTGATGCCCCCAAAAGTGAGGGGACAATTGATGTCCTTAAAAGATTAGGGACAACTAATGTCTCTAAAGTATTGTCTCCAAAAATAAAGGGAAAATATTTGTCCCTAAAATTAGAAACATAACTTGTCCTTATTTTTGGGGATGACCTTCCATTAAATGTTCCCTGTGGCATGAGGGATGGAAGCTATAGGGACATAGGGTGGGGACAACTTTAATCATCCTCGAAAGTTTTAAGGACAATTATTCAAACTTTAGGGGACAATTTTAATCATCCCCTAAATCAATAAATTTTATAATGGATAAGCAATATGGCCAAACATGACATAGTAAAAAAAAAATCTCCACCAAAGTATGCATGAATTTTAGCTCATAGAGTTGTATTCACTAACTTTTTTCTAGAGAACTGCTTTCTTTGAGCAATATGCCTAGGTGCATGCTTCTGGGAGTTAACCATGAGATGTGTGGATTCTATAGCGTTATATATGTCCTTTTGTTAGGGATTTTCCTTAAGGCTAGTGCATATTATTGTAATTATATCTAGGCATGTTATGATAGTGCCTTGGTGAATGCCATTAATTATTTTTTCATATTATATCTTCTAGACTTATAAGATTACTACATATATGCATGGTTTGCCTTTGAAGGTATGGGTCTCATATGAGTATGGGAGGTGTGAGATCTTTCTTTTATAGCATAAGCTTTGGCATTTGCTTTTGCTTTTTGTGAAACTATTAGTTATCTAGTCGTATGAGTACTACGGTCTTAATATCATTAGACCTCATAGATGTGGTTTGAGATGTAGAAGGAGTAAAAGAAAAATATGTATTATATCCTAACCCATATTTGATGCATGGACTCCTTTGCACTTTTAAGGATGGAATATAGTTTCTCCTTTCCATTGGAAAATTTAGAAATACTCTCTCTATGACTTTTATTTTGAACTTTTAAAGTATCAACCTCCTATGAGGAAGTTTAGATTCTTAAGAGAATCTTTTAAAGCTTTTTCTCCTTTAAGAGAACTAAGGATGAAGACTTTAGATAGTCAAAGCTCGTAGTGAGATTAGTAATGAGTTCATAAAGTCATTTCTAGAGTAAGAGTCAAAGAGGTTTATCTCTTATTCTTCATCATTTCAGTGCTACTTTTTGTGTCACTAGAGGAGGTGCATCCTTCACTTTCAATAGCCATGAAATAGAGATTTTCTATTTCTTTCTTAAGTTCTGATATTTGTATTTTGGATGCACTTAAATCATTCCCAGTAGCCTTAAAGGCTTCCTTTCCCATTTTATAATGTTGCTTCTTAGATGAATATTTTCTTTTTTTTAGCGTTGGATAATTTCTCTTAAGATGTCTTTTATTATTATAGCTAAAGCAAATTATTTAGCTTTCAGAGCTCTTTCTACTATGTCCTTTTTTCATTTTTCTCTCTTATTAGGTAAGAATCTCTTTATTTTATTTGTGATTAGGGATAGTCATCACTATCACTAATAGATGTTAGTAAAGAAATAGAAGGAGATTTAGTACATACTTGTTTATCTTTAAGATCTATATCCTTTTTCTTTTGAACTTTGTCTCTCTCTAGTTTTTCAAGAGTGATTTTATATGTAAGAAATTTTCCCATGAGTTCATCTGGTAAGAGTGTTTCCAACTTATCATGTCTTCATTTGATTATGTCTTACCTAGCCCCTTTAGTGTCTCCATGATACTAGTAAAACCTATTTTACATTTCCTGTGATAGACTCATGAGGTTGATAAGTAAAGGTCTCATATTTATAGGTGTGCATTTGAATTTTCTTCTTCTTGACGTCACATGTCCCGTGTGTTGTGTCTAAAGAGCATCCCAATTCTCTTTTTCTAATGTGCACATTTACAATTTTGCATATTGAGATTTATGGATAACATAAAATATGACATGCATTGCTCTTCCATTTTCGAGATTGACCTTCTTCTCCTTTGTTATTGCTGCATATATAACCATTCCAAGTGCACAAATCGATCAAGTAATATAATGATTAGTAGAGATTCCCATGAGGATTATTTTACACAAGTACCAATAAAGTTTCAATTTTCATATTATCAAATAATCGAATAATCAAAAGAAAATAAACAAAACTAAAATTACAAATATAATTAAATAAAAATGTGATTTAATTAAAAGAACTCTCATGGTCATAAAATTCAATAACATTGCATTAAGCTTCATGAATAATCCTTGAATATTTATAGAAGTCGAATATACTCTCATGGTCTCAATCTCTTAGTATGTTAAGATTAACCATAAACTTCACTCTCGCTCCATCATCTAAAATCTCAAACATTGCACATATGTAGCCATTCATACATACAAGATCAATTAAGCTCAAACATATTAAATCAAGATACATAACATAATTGAAGCAAAATTACTTCATATAATCATGGAATAAATATTGGGCTTTCACCTTAATCTTTTGAATTGAAGAATTAGTTCATCCTAAAAGAAGAAAAAGAAAAAAAGAAGAAAGAATCCATTGAATTTAGTAAAAGAATTTCTAAAGAAAAGTCTTGCTAAACAAAAACAATGAAAACCTAAAAGAAAAGATATCCCTAACCTAAAAGAAAAGATATCCCTAATCTTCACAAAATCTTTTTTTTAATTGTTGTAGATGTTGGATCCACTTTTCTCTCCTAAAAATCTGCTCTTTTTCCATCTAAGTATCTCTATCCAGATTAGGTCTTTGTTATCTTAAAAATGTAACATGCATTGCATTCTAAAATCTGGATCTAACGCCTTGCATGATCTAATGCATGGATCATGCAATTACCCACACACTTATCTACTAAGCCTAGATCCTTGTTTGCTAATTAGTTAACTCTATGTCATCACATGGTTAGATACATGGCCTATGCAACAGCCTATGCAACATTGTTGAAAATTCTAATTTAACTCTTTTTTTAGAATTTCCTATGTAAGCACAAAAAAGTAGAAAATTAACTATTTTATACAATAAAAATAAGGAAAACCCCTAGTTTCTAACCTAAAAATATATGTTGAAATGACTCCTATCGAAGTCCCCCTAAACTTAGAGTTTTGTTTGTCCTTAACAAAAAAAAAAAAGAAACAATAAGAGAACTTCTAAAATCGTAATTATAAACCCTTGAACTTAGAAAACTCCATAATAAACTAACACAATCAAACTCATAAGAAAATTTATGACATTGAAGTTCACTCTCAAAATTTTGCAAGCAATTCCAAGTATAAACCAATCAAGAAATATGCAAAAATCATTACAAACCCTTTTTATTCTTTTGATGCAATTTAAAAACAAATATAACACATAACATGGTGTCATACATAATTCCATAAGCAAGAAACCATAATCAATCTTCATTAATGTAATCACACACCTCATTAAGGATAAAAAAGTTTTTATTGGCTAGTAATATGGTTAAGGGAAATATGGCTTTGAAAGAAAAGGATAAAAAGGCTCAAGCAAGAGAATTCCAAGAATAAAAATAATAAAGTGACATAAAAAATTTCATATGTAATTGAAATTCCACCAACTTTTCTGAATCACATCCTTCTTTTATTATCTAATAATAATTACTCAAATAATCAAAATTCATCATATAACTCAAGAGTAATTTACTAACACGATGCTTTCACATACAATTATGAACACTAAATAATTCAAACATTAGAACTCAAAAGAACTTCACAATTCTCAATCTTTCTCTTTTTATTCTGTCTCTTTTTTTAAAAAAAATTTATAATTTTTTTTCTTTAACTTTATAATTTTTTTTCTTTTTTTCTATTTTCTTACCCTAACCCAAATAACCAATAAATTGTACGTATGCAAGCATTACACACCCTAACTATATTTTCTTCCCAAGTATCAAACACTTGCATATATACTCAAATATACAATCAAGAAGGAAATTCAACTTTCTCAACAAACATAGTGGAAATTCTAATGCCACTTAAAATTTTCAATTCTCAAATTCTCTTAATGAGTAGGCCATAATATGGGCTATATGGTAATAAGATTAATGGTACCAAGAAAAAGGCTTGTATACACTCTAGAGTGTCTTTCAAGGCTTAAAAAGGGGTGTAAAGGATAAAAATTGACAAGGTATGGAGGGGGCTAAGTGGGTTAATACAAAAAAATGCCTAAATCATTTTCTTGATCAAGTGTGAAATAATATTTTACCTCAAAATATTCTATGCCTTATTCAAGAATTAGTGGAGAAGTTTTTAACAAACTATCATGCATATGTTTGAATCTAAACAAGCAATCAATTCCTAGGTGTAATGATTCAAACAAGTTTCCCAATCAACCTAAACAAAAAATTATTTTATCAAGCTTATTCAAATATCTAATGTAACATCCCCATCCACACTCATTGGCATTATCACACGAATATATTCATTGCATAAATGATATGAAATCCCACATGAACATATGCATTGGATAAATGATCATTTAGATACTTGAATTATATAAGCACGATGATAACACATGCACCATTGCATTTGGGACACTTGAATATATATGTAATGTTTATATAGTTGCATGACAATTTATTTTATGTTATATGCATGTTATAGCATCATAAATAATGGTGTTATAGAACTTATTTTAAAGTATATGGGGCATCTAGGAATTAGGTGATGGATAGAGGTGCTTAAGGAGTGAACAAGAGGGACTAAAAGAGGAAAGTGAACTTCCAACCAATAGGAATGCAATGCCATGATTTTGTCTTGTTATAATAGGTTTACAAGTGGAATTTTCAACCCTTTAGGATTATAATACATAGCTTAGACATGAGGTTCAATAAAAGAAAGAGAGAGCTAAGAAAAAAAGGAAAGAAGAAGAAGGAGAGGGAGAACAATGAGCTGCCTAAGGAGGAAGCCTAAGGTTTTCTAGTTCTGGGCTAATAGGTAAATTAATTTATCTTATCCTTAAATGAAAATAATCCTTCATGACATGTTAATCATGCATGGTTAGTGAGAATTATGGAGTATTTGAGGTAGAACTCTTGGATGGAAATTGAAATTCAAAAGAACAAGAACTGATTGTGTTGACTTTGTTGTTAGGGCAATTTTGTACCCACTATTTCATAACCCTATAAGAGGAATTA